>JAXIUT010034564.1:0-44610 GCA_035586675.1 Eurytoma californica | reverse complement strand
CATTCCCATTAAAAATCAAATTATATTTAAAAAAATTGTATCTACAAACCATAGAATGTATTAGCGTCAAAAATAAACAATTTCTGCTTCTGTTCTAAAAATGCAGTATTTATAATAATGTTACCTTCAATAAACTTTGACAAGAAGGTGACTAGGGTTAAATCGGATCATGAATTTCCCCCAACAACTGTAGAATGATTTTTTAACCTAAAGTAATTTGTCTATGGATTTTTTTGAATCGAGCCTTTAGTAACGAAAATATGAGACGTTTTAAAAATCCTATATATTTTCCTCAGGAAATGTGCTGTACTTATAGTAGAAGTAGAATATATACAATTTGTAACTTATCAGATTAATTCTTTATTTGTTCAAAAAATTATGTATGAAAATGTATAAAAGAACTTAAAATTTGTAAAAAGTCTTCCATTTTCATTACTAGGCTCCATTAAAAAAAAAATTCGGAACACGAGATCATTATTTTAAAGCAAAGAATTATTTTCCTAGAATTTGGGCGAAATCCAAGACCTGAAACCCTGGTCATCTCCTAGTGAGTATAAAAAAATAAACTAGAAAACTCTAAAAAGGTTTTGTAAATTCAATAAATTATGGTTTTAATTTTCGCTTTTTATATCCACTTTTTGTCTTGTAAATACGTAAAATACGCTTAGGTAACATAAAAATGGCGTTTTAACCCACCTTAAATAAATTAATCTCTACTTGATTGATATCAGGACTTAAAATTCCATTCCGCATCTCAAAAAGTAAATTTTCAAAATTCACGATTAAAAAAAAACGAGTTCGCTGTCCCCTCAACAGAAACAGCTAATTTCTAAAACAAACAAGTCCCATTGTGAGGAGTACCGGTATCATCCAGTGGGTCAGTCTCGAACCGGGTTAGCCTCGCGATGACGCGTAGAAACGGAGAGTACCCCGGCTAACGGTACGGCGCGGCGCGGGATCGTAGGGGGGCAACGGGACGCGCAGCGGCATCGCGAGGCGTCGAGCGCGTGCACGGAAGCCGCGTTGCATCGCAGACTAGCCAGGTGGAATTTTAAAAGTGAAACTCCCGCGGCGTTTTTCACCGGGGGCCTCTCGATTTTTCTCTCGCCGATCCCTCTTTCCCCCTTCCGTCATCGGGCTCTCCTTTCTCCGCCGCACTCTCGCTCTTTTCTTACGGCTCTGAATACCTTCTACTCGGAAGAAGCGGCTTTGATCGCCGTGAGAAGTGTGTCTTCGCGATTTTTTGTTACAATTTTTCGTTTTTTTTTTTCTAAAGTACGATTAATTTTATTTATTTACGTAAAAGTTGACTTTTGTTATTTAAAACGTTTTCATAATTTTAGTTAAGTTAGTCTGTGTAAATTGTTGTAAATTAATTTTCTATTATTTCTCATAATTTCTGTAAAATCGAAATAAGGTAAGGTAACGTTCTGGTGATGATAAGAATTTTCATAATATTTACTCTTAAGAGATGCAAGTTTGGTATACTGTTGTTAATATAAAAAAAATGTTTCATATAAAATTCGAGCGAATTTCATTCATTGTGTTCATAGTTATGGCATAAATTACGAATAATATTAACGTTCTATCATTATCATATGCTTTGAAAAAATTTCTATGGTTTCATATGCTCAAGACAAATAAATCTTGGTTGCAACGTCAAAAAATTGTCATAAAAATCGGCTCTTTCATCAAATTTTACCAGAACCTTACCTTAAATAATTGATATGATTTTCTTTATCATTTACTTTCTTTTTGATTTTTACAAAAATTTATCGCAGAATCGGGACGCTAGCCGGCAGACTCTCAAAAATTTGCTTTTATATGTTTCTCCATCCAGTTGTGACGAGGAGCGCAGTGCGTGCCACGATATCTCGGCGTCAGGAGAAGGGCCCGTGCGAGACAAAAGCGAAGAAAAAAAAAAGTTCGAAGTGAGATAAAGAAAGTGCAGGAGAGTTAACTCGGGGATAAAGATAAACCCTAGGACGTACCATGTTGTCGACGATCGTGCAAATGACGATGATGATGATCGTTAGTGTCGTCGGTGAAGCTCGTCAGTAGAAGATACGAGAAAAGCTGAGACAGTGTTAACTGCAGAGTCTGTGCGCGACAGTAAAATATAATAAGTGCGAGAGAGCAGTCCGGTATTCGACTTAGTTTTTATGAAGAGACGCGGAATTTGGTCGGACGGCTCTGCGCCGGAGTTTACATTGATGGCGGATCACCGACGCCACAAAAATGTAAGTACCCTCACCACTACAAATAGATTTTTTTTCTGTCTGTTGCAAAAAGTATTTATAGACTACCATTTTCTTAGAAAATCATTTAATAAAAAATTCAGAAAAATGCTTGAGTATCAGTGAATACTGTTTGAACTTCGTAATTGCAGTTCATTTTAATTTATAATATTTCTTAAAAAAATACGTATCTATAAAAGGGAGCAAGGAAAAAGCATCGAATTGGAGGTCATTTACTCTCCAATTGAATGTAAGATGGAAAAATAAAGTGTAAACAATTCCATCGTGCAAATATCAATATAAAAACGAAGGAGGTTAGTCTCTGTGTACATAGCACACTTGTAATAAACTAGTTACATTGCATAACAGATTACGATACATTCTAATTTTGGAAATAAATCATAATTATTATTATTTTAACAAAACTGCTTATTATAGCTGCTTAGTATAAACTTCTGAATAATTAAAAAACTCAAAGTCTTAATGATATTACTTCAGGAAATTCAAATTAGAACGGTTTGAATTTTGGCACCATTCAACTGGATATTCGCTTATTAACTAATGAAATTGCTTCTAAATGTTTCATAACGTCCTGTCATCATTGTTTAAGAGAGGATATCCAGGAATATTCGACTGCGCAAAGGGTGTCATTCAATGTATCGTAATTTATACAAACCTATAAATATGTACTGCTCGTAAAATTATAAAATTACTGCAATGCAATGAATCTGTAAAGATTTGACCTTCTCAAAGGATTCACTTCAATAATCTAAAATTTAAAAAACCTATCAAACACTCGCAGTTGCAATTCCCACGGTATAGAAATAGAACCAATACTTATCCCTGGTCTCGCTGCAAATCGTCAAGGCTCATCGCGCATATCGCGCATCCTTAATACGGCGATAAAGTGCATCGACCCCCGGCGCTCGGAAGGAGCCGCAGCCGACGATCGGGAAGGGAAAGGAAGCGGAATAGCTCGCGCGGTCCGCGAGATACGCCGCGGCGGCCGGGTCGAGTTTCACCTCGTCGTCCGTCCTCTCCCTCTCTCACCTGCGAGAACCGCCGCTCCGGAAGCGCCGCTCGAATTTTACTGCTCGTCCTTCTCCCCCATTAGTCGCCGGCCTTTTTTTCTCCCCCCCTTAAATTACCCTGCCATTAGCTTCGTTAGCCGCGAGTTCGATTCCGCCGCAACGTCGTTACTGCGTTCTCCATCGACGTGTACGTCACCATATAGTGTATTAGCATTTCTAATGTATCGGGCGATCGCGGATAATTTTGATGTGAATTTTCGAGGTGGTTTTGGGTGAAATTCTCGCAGAGAGGTGCAGATACCTTGCGCAACGGGTTGCGGCTTTACGTAATTTTGACGCAGCGCGAAACTGGTTAGTGCCCACTTCGAGCATTAAAATGCCTGGTTAATGCCCGCCTATCCGTTTTAATTCGTGGCCGTTATTTTGACAAGGTGTACTTGACACTAACTAATAATTGATTATATACGTGTAATTAAATCGCGGAGTCTGTTTAAAATGAGAAGGGCAGACACGCCTGACACCGAATAAGAATGCAATCATTTGCGCAAATAGTGTTATGAAGAGTGAATTGATGATTGAATTCGCGGTGGTCAACTAAATTAATATTTCATCAATTAACTTTATTGGGCGTTACTTATCGTTCGCGTCGAAGGGAATCGATCGATGATTCGAATCTTGTTGAGTGAATCGCTGTTTAACGAGTGCTGTCGAAGAAAACTCAAAATCTTAAATCTAACTCAACCTTATTCTATAAGAAACACTATTTTTTCAAAAAGCTACTCTGAGAAATTATCTATGCAATCCAGTAAAAGTATCCCCAGTACATGACAATTTATATATAAGTAGAGGATTAAAGCACCTGTTTTTTTTTTCAAGTAAATTAATCGTTAGATCATTTTTGTCGCCGGTCCCCATTCATTTTCCCGAAACTCTTTTGTTTAAAATACGAATGGAAAATCGTACAAAAGAATTTTTTCCAAGAATTTTCGATTGTGCAACAATCAAAGGCACAGTGTCCCGGAGCAAGGAGCAGGCGCAGCACTCGGTTATTACGAGGCGAACCTACGATCGTTCTTCGATTTCATTCATTGACCGTAACATTTAAATGAGTTCCTGTCGCTGGCGCCGCTCCCCCTTATTTTTTTTTTTTTTTTTTTTTTTTTTTTTTCGAGACCCAATCCTTCTTCCTTTTTCCACTGGCATGTACCAATTTAACAATGTACGCAAGATCTGCGCTGCTCGTACGCCCGGAACAATTGGTCACTCGTTTATCTGGCTACTTTTAGCTGATAAAAATCAAGTAATGTATTTTATGTTTTAATTCGATGGGGTTCGAGCCTCTACTTGATGTCGATTGTCCCATTTTGATTTGTACGTATTTATGTTCGTAGTGCTGCTTGTACTTTGTAGAGTAGTTAATTCTATCGTTTAGAGCTGCAAGGTGAAGTTGCTTAGAATGTACAAACTGTGTTGCATGTACCTAATTACCGGGGTACACAGTATTATAAATGTTTTAATTTGATGCTTTTAAAAAAGTGTTTTACAGCAGTTACGAGCTCCGAAGTTGAATTGATTATTAACTCTTTATGCTACTAGCAGTATAAATGAGATGTTGCGGATAATAAGAAACGACCGCAACGTCTATAGCTCCTTTAGTAACGAAAAAATGTACGAAACTTAGTGATTGAATATACTACAACTACCATTTCCATTTCATTTCCAATTAAGTATTTGCGTAACTCCAGCGCTTATCTCAGAACACCAATCGATTCTACGTACTAGGAGAGTGTTTGTACGCAAAATTTCCAAAGCTACAGTTTCGCTAATGGTAGTTTTCGACTACTTTTACTTTGCCTCTTATTTTATGTTCATTTCCTACAAACTCTTTACGTTTTGTACAAATTGAGATAATGATTTTCAAAAATGTATCGAATTTAATTGAATAATACTTGCAAATGATACCCATAGTTTCAGAAAAATCCGTATTCTATAGATAAGACACTCACCTACTATCTAAATGTGAATACACGGAATATGCACTTATTCAATGCTATAAGTCTTTCACTTATACGATAAGAATGTCTTTTTACATTAAGTAAGTGCATGCTCTCTAAATTTCTTCCTGTGAAACTTTTACTAATTTCAAATCAGTTGCACATTTATCACTGAATATAAGTGAATCTTCACTTACTAACCGTGATAAGTGCACAACAGTTTGGAAATTAGTGAATTTTTCACTGAAAAAAATTAAGGTGTAGATGATTTCACTGATGAGTATTTACAAAACATAGTTATACTTCGAACGAAACAACATCAATCTCATCGAGAAAATCTTTCGCTCCTTTTAATTTAAACTCCTCATCTCACGAAAAGCCAGTCGACTCCGCGAACTTCCCACGTAACCCCCCTCGACTTCGGTTACGATAGAACCGAAGTTCGAGCCGGGGCTTTTTTTTCTCGCTAGCAACGACCCAGATTTCGCCGTTGCACAATGTATCGTTCCGCGTCGTCGGAGCGAGTGCGCGCGCGCGCTCGATTGGATCCTATACGCGGACACTTTCCTCCGCGGCGTTCAATTTGGACTCGTTAAGCGAGGAGATGCAGCACGTGCGAGTAGCCCCGCGTCCTCTGTTGACGTCGGGCCTCTCCTCTTCCTCCCCCCCCCCCCCTCCCTTCTCACCGCGTGATAAATGGCTCGGGTGCGATGAGCGTGTGTCGGAGGCTCGTTCCTCCATGTCCGCTAAATTTTTCTTATTTACTTGCTAATTTTAGCACGTTTGCTGGAAGCGATTGGATACTTTGCGCCATGTCTGTGCTGAATAGCAAATTTCAGTGATTTTGTATGCATAGAATGTAAACAATGTGATTTTTTTATATTTAAGAAGTAGTTGAATACATTTAAACATCTTGTTAAGGATACTATTTACGACGAATTATAATTTCGAGTGTTAAAATTAAGACTTTGTCAAATTCGATAGAAAATTCGATGCAATTGTTCTTTTTGAGTAATATACGTGTATTAGAAATGGAGTTGGTCGCATTGGAGTAGTTTTCAGCTCAGTTGTCAAATATCGGTTGCTACCTGCAGTCATATTTTTAACAAAATAGCTTCGAGTATTATATAATTTTGAAAATCAATAAAAAAGATCATATAAGTAAAATTTTTAAGCTGTTCGCTTCTTTTTCGCGCGTGATTTCCTGGCTCGGTCAGGAACACATCTATTCTTGTTAATATTGAGATAAATTACTTTTTTTCAGAATAGTAAAAAGTCATCGTAATAACATTTAATCTGCAGGCATCTATTCTAAAAATTCTTTCACAATGGTAATGCAATAACTTATAATTTTTGTCTAGTAATCATGAGGCGAAAAAAGCTTCACATAATTAGCAAACTGGAACTTTGTATAAAAAGTTCCATTAGATCCGTCAGATAGAATATCGAAAAATAATCGATATTTCGATATCAAATTCACAGAATACAGCTATATGGTGTACAATCTTGACGCCATACGAATTTTCAAAATTCAACAACTTGCTAAGAATCATTAAATTGAAAAAACAAATAATTCCTGTCGATTATTTTTCAATATTCTATCTGATGGATGTAATAGAATTAAAAAAAAAAATTTCCATTCAAAGACAGAGTTGATAGTCAATCTCACATTTTAGATACACTTTGCTACCCATCAAAAAATTCTTCACTGAAATAAACGATGCCAGTTATTAAAGTCGTAAAAATAAAAAGCTTCACTTTCAAAATAAGCCAATATAGCGAACCATTAAAGTCCTTAAGTTCGCGGAGAAGCGCAAAAATAGAGCGGAATAGCGAGCGAGCGGCTGGAAAAAAATCGATTGGGGCGCGGACGATCGGCATCGCGGGCCCGACTCGTCAGTCAATAACACGGCGAGCAGTCGTGGGAGACGAGAGAGGCTCTCGCTAACGGCCGAGCCCGCAGTGTGAAAAGCTTTTTCCCTCTCGCTCTCTGCCTCGCTTTTTGCGGCGCTTCCGCGATTACGAGACGTTTCCTCGCGGTATAGTCGCGGCGCGCCGTTACAAAATTCGCGCCGCCACCACCTGCCGCTACGTTTTCCCCGATTGAATATCGATTTATACGTACTCGCGGATAATGCGCCGCCCAATAGGCAAGCTCTCGAGCGATTTTTCTCGCTCGGGGAAACTTGCAAGCTGTAGTGGGCGAATGACGACGTGGTTAGTGGTTGATTTTCTTAGGAGGAAGAGTATTTGTGCACTGAGGAAAATGTTCGAGTGAAAATTATGATACTGTACAGGAAAGTGGCCATAGATTTATATTATGAAGAAAAATTACGACACTAGTAAAATTTACAAAAAATTTGCATAAGTTACCATACTTCCTAGAGAAATTTACAACAGTATCTAGCATTATTTATAATACTTCATTTGTACGAAATATTGTACTGATACATAAGTTTAGAATTTTCAAGAATACAAAAATGTATTCGTGGAAAGTTTTTAAGTTGACTGTAAAATTTCAGTTTATAAAAATAGTGTAATATCATGTATTTAACATCTCTTTAAAAAGTAAACATGTATCTGATGCCACCAATAAATTTTATCTTGTAAGCGATATCGAATAAATTAGTCAGGGGATTAGTCACTTTTTTATACTTTGCAGTAAGTGGTGAAAACAGCTTTGCAAAAGAATTTTGTACCCACACTAGATCGTAATACATATGAATGTTTCAGTAATTGACTAGTTTCTGTGTTAACATTTCGTACACTTTACTTACTGAAAACCTACAGCCTTTAACATTCTACGGTTATATAACATTTATGCAATTTTACGACCTTTTTTCAATTTAAACTCCCGCGGCCGATCGTAAAGCAAAGATAAAAAGCGCCAATACAAAAGTATGCAAAAATATCTCCTTTCACAAGTCGCTCTTAAAATTAGCCTGTTACCTAAAAACTCGCGCGCGCGCGCTCATTATCAAATCCAGCCGCCCGAAGATTTAAGCGTCTCGCGCGCATAATTTCCCACCGCAAGCTCGCGCGGCGCAGCTTTCTCAAAGAAGCTGTTTAAAAAAAAAATCTCCATCCGCCCGTCTGCCTGGAAAGCCCTTCGGTCCCAAAAAAGGAAAGAGGCCGCCCTCGACGAAAACACACCCTCGAAAAGCTCGCGCTGGCTACACACGCTCTCGAGGCTGGCTCGGTGTCTCGTCGGCTCGGCTCTCCATAGCATCGGCATCGACTCGCGCGCCTCCGTCCTTCTCTCTCACCGCTTGCGCGCGCGGCCCGGAGTTCAACGCCCGCGGGTTCGGGCGGTTCCGCCGCCGCCGCTCGGCGGAGCTCGGCACTAGGTCAGTGATGGAGTCACTGGCCGCCCCGAACGCCGAGGCAATGACACCGGCGCGAGGTTCTAGCTGTGTGCTTCTCTCTCTCGCTTCGCATCCCCACCGCGAGAGCCTGCCACCACTACCGCGCCGCGGCGCTCGGGTGGGGGGGCGGAGCGGGGAGGGGAGGGTGGGAGAAGAGGGGGAGAGACGACGTTGACGGCGAAAACGTCACGAGCGCGGCGCGCGGCCTCGTCCCTGTCTCTCGATTTCCATTCTCGCGCTGTCTCCTTCTTAGCCGTGCCCCTGGCTCGGCCGTCTCGCTTCTTCGCTACTGGCGTTGCGATACGAGATGACGATTATTTTTATTGTTGCTGGATGTTGCGAATTCTGGTTATGATGCTTTCATTCGCCTGTAGTGTTGCTCTCTGTTAGTCGTGTCTGGCGTTTTCATTCGGTTCTTCTGCATTATTTTTTTTCTCTGTTTCTCTTCGTCTTTTTTTGTATTTCAAAAAAAAATGCATTTTACGGGTCTTTTTTATTGTTTGGGTTTATAATTAAATGTTTGTTTAATGCCATCGCAGTTGGAGACAGTTCTTTTAAAAATAGTTTTGCAGCCCGGGAAAATAAACAGGCTTTGCTAAAAATAAACAAGAAACAATTTAAATATATTTCTACAAACATTTTGCAAATGCAAATTTTTTGCGTAATAATCGAAATATATTTTCTCTGCCAGTTGTTTTAAAATACGTATCTAGTTTTTAGTACATAAAAAGAAATCAAGAAATTAAGAACAATTATAAAAATTAAGAAAGAATTAAATTATTAAAAATGTAATTACAATCATCGTACTGCAGAAAAAATGTAAAGTTATATAAAATATTCTGCATGTACTCTTATAAGACATTTTTTCTTATACCGGTCATTTAGTTATGGGAGTGATTCTGACCCTCTCATTCAATCATTTAAATTTTAAATACATATATATGTATACTGACAGATTAAAAAACACACACAAGAGTCATTGACCTTTCTAAACGATACAAATATTGTATCTAAAAAAATTAGGGGATATTTCTGTTCATTCAAAAATAGCACAAAAGATCGAGCAAAGCATTTTTTTTCTATTTTCAACTTAAAAAAGACTACTACGTGTGATTCCTTAAAAAAGCCCGCTTTCTTACGCTTTAGTGAAATAAATATCTCCAACACATTCGTTGCTAATTTACGTATCGAATGTTGCTCTTATTGAATCCTTATTCGATGAAGCGCGAATGTCAAAAAAGGCCATCGCCGGGAGAACGAGGTGAACGACCGACGAATGAATGAAAATTACCGAAAGAGAAACCGGGGTCCGACTTAGAGGTCTCGTTCGCCTTCAGACATTGGCACATTAAAAGACTCCCGCGTATGTGATTTTTATCTTTTTTTGCGACCTTTTAGGACCGCCCGCGCGCAAAAACACTCGCTCCGCTGCGTGTACTTCGTACGGTTCAACCCCCGCGGAGAGTATATTACTCCGGCGTCGGTGTCGAGTCTAATACAGCTTCATGAGATGGCTTTCGTGTTTTCCAGAGGTGCGTACAGATTTAACGCGTTAAAACAATGTCCTACTACGCGCTAGAAAAAAATCTTAAGGGCGGCTAGACGAAGCTTATTTGATTCGCTAAAGGGATTTGATGAAATTTTTTTGCTTTGCCAAATTGAGTTAAGCAGGATGAATCTTAATTTATTTAAGCTGTCTAAAATAGAAGTGTCTAACGAATACGCTTTTTCAAGAGTGGATCATTTTTCTTCTTTTTTGCGTATTTTATTTAAAAAATAGCTCTTGGTTCAACGTAGTTTCCGACTTTAATCCCCTAACAACCGCTTCCAAAACAAATACCTATAGAGGGTTCAACTCACGCGCACCAAAATTTATTCGTCCGTGAGGACATCCCAGTAATCTGTCAAAGCAAGAAATTTTCATAAAAAAATAAAATAAAATAAAATAGCAAATCATTTTCCAATTAATACGTTTCTTCTAAATTATAAAATGTTATACCATACTAGGAGTGAATGTGTGCTAGTGTAACTAATAAATGCAAAATTTTCGTATTTTGTTGACTGCTATTGGCCTGGATTCTTTATTGAACACTGCTTCACAGAAGCCAGACAGTCTTCCGGCGGTTTTGTGTACAAAAATTAAGATAAAATTATACGTACAATTGATTTCGATTCCCTGAGTATCTAGCGGTAATAAACGAGTCCGTGCATTTGCAACTCGTTACAACACTACAATATTTTATAGATAATTTACCGTACATACGGAAAGTATCTTATCGCTAAAAAAAAACATAGAATTATATCAAAACGCTTTTAAAAAAAGAAAAAATTGACCTAAAAACTATTTAAAGATTGAAACAATAAAGTATTTATCGTACAAAGGCTGCTGAACAGTACTTTCGCCGCAGAAACAATGCTAAAAATTTTAAATCTTCTCCAGCTTTTCACTAAAACATGTGATTGAGACACGAGGGAAAAGTACATCGGTGTGCAGAGGCCACGCGAAGAGCTCATGCTCAGGTTAACATGAATGTTACAGTAGGCAGGCGGGGGAGTATCGCCGCACAGCATGTATTATGCATGTCAGATAATTCGTGACTTTTGATTGCGTCGTGTCATCGTGTCGCCTCATCAGGACCCCGATTGTCTTTCAGCTTTTATTCATCCCTCTGCCCTCTTACACGATACTCCCGCTCATTACTTTCTTCCCGCGGGCTCATTCGATTTTGCTCTTTTCGCTGGATGCTGTTTTGGGATGCTTGCATCCTCGCGCTGCATTTTATTTCGGGAATAATGAAATGCGGATTAGGTTCAATTAGGCAAAGAATTAATGAATATATGTACAGGTTCAGGAGGGTATTAGTTTAGAGATTTTAGTTCAGTATAATTAGTGGATTTATCAGAAATAATAAGTGTTTAGTAGTGACTAATGAATAATAAATTTACCTGGATAGTGCAGTTTTAGAACGAGTCTCTGGAATCAGTCCCACTTTTCTCACTTTTCTAGATAGAAAAGTATCGTAGTTTTTCAACTTCCGCACTTTTTACAAGGCTTCTTCCTCGTAATTTATATTATCTTCCTGATTGGCTTTTTTATCGCACTGCTTTTGCAAAATACTTCCTGAAACCAAAGGGAAACGTAATATTTCGCTGGGCTTTATTTATTGTTAATAAATCTTTCGTATTTCATAGACGTAAGCCCAAAGGAAAATGCCGTGAATTTTCACGCTTCACCTTTGTAGATTTTTTTATTGCAAATTAATATAGATATGCATGCGCAAATGAGCGTAAGATTTCGCGTTTCTCGTTACATAACGCGGTACTTTCATACTTTGAATAGAAAAGCAATGAAGTTAAAAAGTTTCTTACGTAAAAAGCAATAACCTTCCAATCTTAAAATCGGTTAAATTTTAAAAGGATTACTTATTTCTGGGTATAAAAATAAGTGACGCTTCGACGTCCAAAAACTCCTTTATTCTAAATATAGTTAATTTGACAAATTACACCCAACATTCCAGTGTCAAAGTAGTATTATTAATTCTACTGCGAATGTTATGCCCAGATGTGTCTTACCACACACGGTCTACATCTACTTCCACCGAACATTCAAAATTTTGCAAGAAATAATTTCCATTAAAATTTACCTTTGAATCCGTGTACGCACAACATTCCCCTCTACAAGCGTCGGCAAAAAATTGCTTGAAATTAAATTTCGCAATCGCGAAAAAAATTCATCAAAACAAGCGTCGGCGCCGCGAGCGCGAGACAGAGAGAGGCGGAAAGCGAGAGTGAGAATGAAAAAAAAAAGCGAGGCCGCGGCCGGCATAACGGCGCATCCTCGCGGGGCTCGAGCGCGCGCACGGGGAAGGAGAAAGCGCCGGAGCTAGCGGTACCGCGAGTACGCGCGCGTGCCCGCTCGATCGCCGGCACGCACGACCGATCCTTAGGCATTATAATGCACCGCTACGGCGAAACACGCTTCCGGCGGCGCCGCGCCGTTGTCTCTCTCTCTCTCTCTATCTCTCTCTCTCTCTCTCTCTCTCTCTCACTCTCTGTCTCGCTATTTCTCTCTCGTTCTCTCTCTCTCTTTCTAGTTTGCTCGGAGCTTCTCGCGCTCGTGCCGCCGAGTGAAAGTCGCGCCGGGTGCACGGCGGCGCACCACAGGCCATCGCACTCGGCGAGAGGTCTGCGAGCCCGGTGCACCGACGCCGCGACTCTCACTAGACGAGCTGCTCGGCGACGCCGCGAGTTCGCTCGTTCGCGCTGCGCGCTGCTCCCCAATCATGATTTATGACTTTCGCACAGATTCTTCCTGCGGTACGATGATTCTTCAGTGCTGGCGGAGGGTAATCGTTATGTAAAGGTGGTTTATTTTTGTTTTTGAGAGGTAGTGTAATCTTTCGTGGTTGTAGTTTAGAAATTGAAAGGACTGTACGAAGTTTTGAAAATGGAGATGGAGATAATTAAGTTCTATTATGAAAGTTGAAATATACTTTAAATTCTTGTCGTAATATAAAATTATTTTTTTTATAATATAGACATATTACTCTTATTGCTGGAATAATTGCAGATTTTTGTAAAAATGGAACTGTAGTCAAACTTATTGATAAATTTTAAAAGAAACTTATACAGTAAACTTTAGTAGAATTTTCTTCCGGAGGTAAAATGTATAAAAAATTTCTTTTTTTAAACATCGCATCTACACTTCTTATAAAGTATCTCATAAACATGCATCAATAACTTTTAATGCATATTAAAAGATTTTACAAATCGAATACATTAAAATAATTTTATATTTAAATCAAATCAAAACATTATTATTGATAAAGTTATTTATTATTTTCCCTCTGCGATCTTTAGCCGCAATGTAGAAGGCGAGCAAAACCGCATAAAAGTGATTCAATTAAAAATCGATTCGGAGGTTTTCCCCGATCGGCTATCTTCGGCTATTAATCAGCAATTTGCTTAACTTTACACCGTGGCTCCCGGAATTCTCGTGGCTAATGAGATGCCGGCGCTTCTGATTTTTAATCTGTCCGCAGTCATTCTCCGCGGCTCATTTAATTAGCGAGCAATTCGAGCGATGCAAGCAAACGCCTTGCAGTTTCAGGTGCAGATTAAATCTGAATTACACGAACTAAAGATTTATTTGAATACCTCGCCGCAGTTGTTTCGATAATGTTTTCGACGGAGTAAGTAGCATGATTCCAATAAAAAAAATCCTGATTACTCTTTCGCTATAAAATTCTCAGGTAAAATTCTTATTTTCATAAGATTTTCTTCCTGTTTGCGATCCTCCATCGTAAATTTGTCGAAAAACTAAAGATAATAGGTATTATGAATTCCATTTGTTCTTCGACATGTTCACACCTAATTTCTTTTTTGTAGTAAAAAAATCTTTTTAGAAGTTTCCTTCTGTTAGCACGTTATTTCTCAGTTTCTATACTCGTATAAATACTTCTAAAAGTGAAAGAAAACACAACTGCATCTCTTCTAGACGCTAAAATTTCAAGAATAGAAGCTATTTTCACACTCGGCGGTGCAACGTGTTCGCACCGCGCACAATTTCACGCAGTCAAAAGCAAACAGTCAGATCTTATCGATTTCTGCCATTGAACAAATTTGCAGTAAATGTGGTATCGCGGGAATCTCCAGGTGCCGAACAAAAGCAGCCGCGAGTCTTTGAACCGCGAGGTGAAATCCTTTTGCATCTGCGACATTAACGCAGCAGCGAGCGAGTTAAAAAGTGTCGCGCGTATCCTCGCGAGCGCATCGCGGAGGGAGCGAGAAAGTCGGGGCCGCTGATAAAGCGCGCTCTCTATAAATATTTGCCCCTCGCTCGCGAGAGTCCGCGGTGATCTGCATGGGATGTTCTTCGCCTTTTTCTCGGGGCGACGCGTGCAGACGCGAAATGCGCGGCCGCGGGACCTTTGGAAATTTTCTCCTCGACGGGCAGCAGTTCAAATACCGAAAGCTATTTCCTAACTATTTTTATGTTTCAATATTGAAGATTATTTGCTTACTCCGTTTAGAAAATTAGAAAGGAAGTGGTCAAGTGGGCCAGTCCTGGATCTATCCTTCAGAGTTCATAACGTGGAGAATGATTTTGGGGCATAATAATGAATGCTTATTTCGAAATTTGTTGAGTGAATAAAGTTATACTGAAAAAACAGGAGCCCGAGCAAAATTAAAATTTGTATTGTTGATTCAAGAAGGGAGCATAGAACTCTATTTCTGCTTGCGGATCTAAGCATTTCTTGCTTGGCAAATTCAATCTCACTTTAAAGTAGTTTCTGCTCGAAACTCAAGAACAAATCGCTTGTGTGCCAAGTATGAGAAATTGCTTTAGAGAGCATAAAGTAGGAGTTACTGCAGGATGAATAAAAGCTACAAGTCATATGATAACCGATAAAACTACTTATAATAACAGCAACTTATGAAAAATGTTGAAGCATTAATAATATTTTAAACGAGAAGTCATCAAATTACTTTTTTCTTCTTTATTTTCATTTTTGTTTAAAATTATGAATTCCATTAGACCTTTTACTAATTAAATCCCAAGGCACGTTGATTATTTTGGTATGAACACTCATTTTTCTGCGATTGTTCCTGAAATTGAAATAAACCTGACAACCTATTTGTAATCGTATTACTTTAAAATTACTTTCTCATCAAATAAGAGGTTGATCTACGAAGATTAAAATAACAATCTGGAAAGTACTAAAGTATATTCTTGGATTAAAAGATTTGTTTTGACTGTAACTTGAAACACCATAGTGCAACGTCCAACGTCCACTTCTCTTGTGCTCCGAAGATAATTTAGATCACCATCGTTGTCTACTTCCTGGATACCTTCTGTTTCCCATTTTAGCCTTCAAAGGGTCCTGTTCTGCTTGCGCTAGAGTTTCCGTGTTCGCAATATTTGTGTATATTTCCATGTTTTAGGTGTTTGCATTACTGAAGCTCGTTCGGAAACTAAATTTGGAAGCTTTGTTGCTACGTTTCCCCTTTTACTTGTATGCTTACTAAACTAATTTTCTAAATGCAGTACATTCTCACCAATCGCACAGCTTAAAAAAAATCGTGCGCAGTAACGACTTAGATAAATCTGTGCCAAATTTATCTCGCTGATCTTCAAATTTGATAAAAAAACAAATACGAATTTATCAAAATTGCGAGTACTCATTATAACAGTAAAAAACCATGTATATCTGCAGTTCATGATTGACATATAAAATCGATGCCGATTCGAAATCCTATTCGCGCAATCTATCGAATCTACTCGGAGTGCACCGTATCGCTGTGTAATCGCGAAGAAAACAATGAGCCAATTAACATATCGAAACGAGTTCGACACCTGCGAAGCGCAAAAAGTGCGTGCGAACCGTTACGCTACCCGCGTCTCATCTCGCGTATCGGCATTATGTACTTTTTATCCGCACCAGATATATCAGTCATGGGAAAATGCAGGGCTCGCGGCGATGCACTTCGTAGGTGCCGACGACCTCGACTGATTTCTTTATTAGCCGGTGCTGCATTGTCTTATCGGGCGTGACAAGTTCGCTCGTATCTTACGACTTCGCCGACAACATAATCGATGAGAGAATTTCCTCTATTAATCTACCATTAGTAGATAACTCCTGCTCGGATCATCGCGGATACTAGGCGCAGTCGAGATTATGACGCGAATTTAAGAGATAAAAATGATATTTCTCGACGGTGCGATTCTTTTAACAGTGCGGCACATTGTTGTAGCGAGGCAACGTAATGCGCATAAAAAAAAAAGTTGCCGATCATTGCCACACTCGACTTTCGCGCTCGCTATTCGCCGAGTCACTTTTCTTTGTTGTGTTACATTTGTAAAGGGTTGTGCCATCATCCACCCACTGCGAAGTAATTGAGTTGACTCGCACAATTAAACAATATCACGCTACCTCGATTTATTTCAGTACCTGTCACTCGGACGTCACAACACCAACAATAGGATCGAGAGAGACAAATAAAAGAACGAAGAACCGAGCAATTTTCGGAACAATCGGGCGAACGGATTAAAATTTTCGCTGTCGTGCATTCCGCGACAAGGAAAGCTTCAAGATTTTCTCGTCTCATCTCGGCTTAAAAAAATCTCTCGATTCGAAGGCGAAATTCTCGTCTCGACAGAATGGCTCGATTTTTTCTCGATTTTTTCGAGAATCTTAAATCTTCGTGAGATTCTCGAAGCAAAATAAATCTCGAATGCGAACGAAAGTCTTATGTTTTTTCGAGAATCTTAAATCTTCATGAGATTCTCGAAGCAAAATAAATCTCGAATGCGAACGAGAGTCTCGTTTCTTTCGAGAATCTCGAACCTCACTAGACTCACGATACAAAAAAAATTTCGAATTAGAACGAGAGTCTTAGTTTTTTTCGAAAATATCGATCTTCACTAGACTTTGGATTAAAACTAGAAATTCACGCGCGTACTGTACGAATCTACCTTTTTAAGTTATTTCTTTTGTTTGTAAATAAATTTTTTTTAAATATTAGAAAAAGAAACTCGAAATTCTTTAATGTCTTCAAGACTCTCAGTTTTTTTTAGAAATCCTGAAAATTTCAAGACTCTCAACCTGATGCAAGACTTCTGAAGATCTTCGAGTCTCTCGGTTTTTTCGAGAAATCTCGTTCCATCGTGTTATCTCGAAAATTTTTCGAGGCAAATCTCGTCTCGACTCGGCCAAGTCGCGCACTCACCTTTGCGCCTAAATGCAAAGCCGTCGTTACATAAGAAGCTCGATCAATCTCCGCTCGGCGCGGCCTCTCGCGTATTTTTCTCCCCGGCTCGGCACTTCGCAAGTTTATATCGCCTGGCCGATAATTGATGGGCGGCAGCGCAGTTTCGGGGAGGTGCGTGCGTACATCGCCTTTACGGCGCTTGTAAAATTAACCAGGTTACAGGTGCCCGCGGTGCCTCCTTCCGCGATAAGGCGCGCGAGCGATTGAAAAGTCGGCTCGCTGATTGATTTACGGGGCGAGCGACGGTCACGAATTCGAGCTCGCCGCGGATCATATTCCGCGCCGCTGTGGTGTATATATACGTGTTGGTCGCGCTTCGAGGAGAATTTCCCCCGCGCTTTTTTTCTTTCTCTTTAATAGCTTTCCCGGCTGCCTATCTGTCTCGCGAGGTTGCGCAACGGGCGGCCGGTAATGGAGGAAATTGTTTCGGAGCCGATTTTTAGGAGTGTTGCTCAAGAGGCGTCGGAGTCGCGGATCCTTTTTACGAACTCTATTTGCAATTTTATAACCTTCAATTTGAGAAAATAAAGCGTTACGTGACCGGGTCGTTTAATGGATTTGAGAGGCTTATTTATTGGTTTATTTACGTGTATTTTATATACTCTGCTGAGAAGTATTCTTTGCCGTTCGCTCTAGCTCTCCTTCTACCAGAGTCATTTTAATAATGCAATGAAAGTTTTTTTTGTATATACATTCATCACGAGATACTTCATTGAAGATTGGACCAGTAGTCGAGGATGAAATGCCACGTTGGAGAATTATGAAAAAATTTTGCTTTTTTTTAAAAAAGAGCTATTGTTTGGGTTAAAAAGACATCAGATTCTGAGAATTTCCAAAAATGTAGGTATCATATTTCCCAAAGCTCGTGTCAGTATCGATTAATTTTCATTTAAAATTATAAATACTCATTATATTAATTATATTATTTATATCAAATAAAATCGTTGGCCTGGGTCCATTTCAATCTATAAAAGAATGAAAAAATTCTGAAAGAATTGACTTTTTTGTTCGAATTAATTTCCACTCTATCCGATTTAGTGTGAAATTCCAGTTGTTACCGACATGAAATCCACTTGAAATCTCGTTTAAACCCACCTAATTTTCAACAGAATTACAACTATAGGGAAATCAGCTGAAATTTCATCTTGAATATCATTTGACATTTTGCATGCTGAAAATTCAATTACACGCACATGCGGTTCAAAATAAATTTATATTAAGTTATTATTTAAGTTATTTAAGTTATTTTTTCGTTTGGTACAACTCTGTGTATTAAAATTAACATATTTCATGCATTTCTTTAAGAAAGCGATATTCGTTACTATAAATCTCATGTCGTTATGTACGTCAACTCGTAACATATTTCTTGTTTATTAAATTAAAAAACAGTTTCTGTGTGATTCTATCATGATCCAAAGTATGTTAACTTTTTGAGTCGGGTTTGTAAATAAACTAATGAAATTATTGAAAAGTGATCCATTAATCACATAAATAATAGAGCTCTTTTCACTATAATGGTCGTAGTTTTCCACTAATTCAGCTTCAGCTAAATTCCGCTAAAACTTTACGACGGGAAAAGCAAAAAACACATTTCGATTGCCCAATTCGAATCGCGGCCTCTCACGTTCAATCCAGCGTTCCTCCGAGCCAGCAAATCCGCGCGACACGTGTCCGGCGCGGCTTCTTGCCCAACGCGGCACGCACCGTGTGCGCGGGTGAGCGGCTGCGCCGGCCTCGCTTGCGCTATCCTTTTGTTCGGCGCCGCGCTGAGAACTTGGCTCGCGGCGGGCCGCGGGAGGTGAAGGGCAGTCGTTCGCCTTATACCCTCGCCCGGTGAGAAACGCACCGGCCGGGAAATTCTGCGCGCCGCAGTTTTCTTTTTCGCAAGGGGGGGGGGGGGGGGGTTTCGTAACCGGTGATGGGCCTCTCTTTGCCCGCGGCCACCCGGATGACGGCGCGGAATCCGTGGGCACTGGGCTGTTTGACTTTGATAATGATTTTCGAGCGATTGCGATAACTCCGAATGAACTTGCTCGTAGCTTGGAAGAATGGAAGGTTGTGGACATTTACGGCTGATTCTGGCTTTCGTTCTTTAGAATAACTTTGTTATCTGCGTTTGCGAAATCATAGTCTTTTTATTTGGAAATTTATAACGCAAACTAGACAATCTTTTTTATGGATGTTGCATGGTAAAAACTGGATTTGAAACTTGCTAATGTGTAATATAGGAACCAATTCGTAAAGGTACTTGCATGTTATATAATAAAATAAATGGAGGTACTCAAAATTAAATATATACAAATATTGTTGAATTTTCTGATTCCTTAAGAAACTTACAATCTACATTTGGATACTTTACAATAGAAAGTGGAGAGTTTGGATTTTCATAATTAATGTTTTTCAAGTTTCAATTCTATGCAAGCTTTTTTCTGCTAAGGTTTCGTTAACATTAAAAATTCAAAAAACATTAAAATAAATAATAGGGAAAGTATACCGCAGCATAATTTTAATCGATAGCATCTCTAAAGAATAATAAAATAATCATCATTTTGTACTATTGATGAAAAAAGGTTGACTGATAAGAACAGCTTGAAACGAAAAGCGAAAACATCTGTTGGATTTATCACACTAAAAAGATATGATCGATGTGAGAACTTTTTAGCATTCTTCTGAAAAACTATGAGGAAACTTCGAGTAGGTAAGGGATGTTTTATTTTCATCAGATTGAATGTAAACTTTTTCGTTCATAATAAAATAAGAGCACAAAATTGCTATTGATACAATTTAGCGTGAAATTTTTTACAAAATAATATTTGAATCGCAGCAAAATCTACTTTCCACAAAATTAAATACTTCGAGTACATCGATAAATCTTTCGAGCAAAATTTTTAATGAAAAATCGTCTAATTTAATCTAACGGAGAATCAACAAAAGCTAAAGGTGCAAATCAAATCCACCGCGAGTTACATCGTAGCTCGCAGGGTCGAAATTCCGTCGCACCATAGGCAACCCAATCCGGTAACTCGAGCCTGCGCTCGGCCGATGGAGGGAGAGCTCGGGCCGCAAAGCTTCCTTACGGCCGCATCGCCAGGAAGTCCGGCGTTAGTGCAGGAAGCTGGTTCCGTGGCGGACCGCCGGTATACCTCGGACTCCTCGTTACGAAAGCCAACGGGGGGGAGGGGGCAAGGTAGGCGCGCGACTCTGGCGCAACTACGGCGCGCTTTCTCCTCGCGGGGACGATGCACTCCGAAGACGCAGATGCGCCGCGCAAAAAGCAGCCGCGAGGCCCTCGAGAGGAGCCCCGTGCGATCGACGCTGTCACGAGTTTTCCAGGCTTTTTGCGTGGTACCCTCGTGGCACACACCGTGACTTTGTGGCGGAGGCGCGAGACAGGCTTTTTCCTGGTTGTTGCGCGCGAGAGGAGATTCGATGAGTCTCGACTGTGATTTTATCCAGTGATGGATATTAAAATTGCGTTTGTGGCTTCAGTTCTAGCTTACATGCATTTTTTAACTACTCTGTTGACTATTTTAATAAAGTGTATTTTTTTTTTCTGCAGATTATCCGTGTTGTCAAGACTTTTTTACTCACTTTTTTAGGTCTTAAATGTAATCTTGGTGAAATAACTTTATGTTAAGTTGTAAAATTGAAAGATGTAATTTAAAAATAATTATTTATCATCTTAAAAAGTAATGAAATTACGTAATCAAGTTGTTTTTTATATATTTAATAATGAAAGTGATGAAGTAATTACCGAAATCAACTTATCTGATAATAAAGTGAAAATTAAACGAAAATTAAATATTATGTAAACAGAAATATTTATTCATCGTTAATTTTAATTGATTGTGCATTAGTCAAATCCATGAATTATCAGAGAATTTTAACTGGTTTTTAAAAAATTTGATTGCGGAGTTCATTTGTAATTTTAATTTTATTTCAACATAATCTATAACATTTCGCTGATTTACTTTTATGCTAAACTGACTATTATAGAGTAAAGTTTCTCTCAAATTGAAGAGTAAAACATTTTTACATCCAAATTTTACTCTATTATACAATAAAATTTAACTTATTTACAATTAATTCACTCTGTAATTTAAGAGTAATTTCACTATATTTAATTTTTAACGCATATTGAATTAATGATATATTAATGACACTAATCATGAGTTTTATTAAAATGACACGATAAATTAGCAATAGTAACTTCGGCGAAGGTAAACGGCGAGCGTTTTGAGAACCCGGTATTAGAGCGTCGCAAGGCCGTAAAACTCTTCATTCTCGCGGCCATCTGTCGCGCCCGTTCCCGGGGCGCGCTCGCGCGAAGCCATAAAACCCGACAAATTAGCATATCGCTCGGAAGCGCGCCGCGCCGGATCTCGTTCTCCCGGCGCACTTGAACTCCGTCCGTCTCTCTCTTTCTCGTCGGTGCTCCCTCATTTCGGGTGGACCAACTCGGCGGCTTATCGGTCCAGGTGAAAAACCTTTTATCGCCGGCCGCGGGGACCGTTACGCACGAAAACACAATGGCGGAAGCGAGAGTCGTGGGCGTGTGGCTCGAGCGACGATGATAAAACGAATAAGAAAGAAACCGGCGAGCTTTACGAAATATAAAAGTGCGCTAGAGCTTGTTTGAACTACGATTTGGTCGAGCGAGGTTTTTGAACTTACGGGCAATTGTTTCCTCTCCTCCCCTCCGGGCTCGGCCTGATAACGTATCAAAAAAAAGTTCACGCGGCGCCGGTTTATCGCAAGTTCATACGCGCTCTTAGATGCTGGATATTTAAACACGCGATTGCAGGAGGGGCACCGTATAGATAATTTCTTTTGTTGACCCAACGGCCGTCGTCCTTATCAGCGCGAGCTACAAATAGGCGCGCACTACTTTTATTACACGCTGAGAAAAGTACCGTGCGGTTCGGTATGAAAAATATAGGAGTGGGGGACGTTCACGAAAAATCTCATTCCGAAGGAAAAAGAACCGAAGATAAACAGGCGAGCGAAGACGAGGGATGGGGTACTATTTTTAAGAAATTCGGAGGAGTACAACAAAACGTCACTTGCGACAATATTTAACCTACGCGACGGATATCTCCCACCCCCGCGGGGGAAACGCAGCGCTCCGAGTGCGCACTCGGTGCTCCCCCTCGCGCGTTAAAAGTGATTCATCGATCAGCGCGTAAAAAAGCGCGTCACTTCGAACGGCGAGATTTCACGGCTGGGTGCAACGAACCCGCGCGCCGCCACCCACGGCGGGGGGGGGGGGGGGAGGGGGAGCCCCCGAAAAATCTCTCCTTTGATCCGGATAATTGACGCTCCATTATTTCTCGCTGCGCGGGATCGACGCACGCCTCTTTTGTTTTTTAGTTCGCCTCCGCGTATTTTTCCTCCCGCGCGCGCCTCCCAGGGCGGATGACGGTGTTATTGACTCCCGCGTTAATTTGGCGCTTTTACGATCCGGCTTCGCGCATCAAGTCGGCGGACGAGCGACGGGATCGTCTTTTTTTTCTAAAGAGAGCGACGACGACGACTGCGAATGTGTTTTTTTTTTCTTCGGGCGCCAACGCCCGTCGGGCCTTGTCATTAGCCGTGAAAATGCGGGAGCTTCGAGGTATTTTAAAGGTCAAGTGCGTGCTATATTAAAGAGGTTTATGCTGGTCTTAAAAATATTTTTATTGCGTGTTACTTTTTTAGCGAGTGCTTCATAAAAAGTTAATTTTGCAGCTAGTGCTGTTTAATTGAGAGGAAATGTTAAAGAAAATTTAATTTTATTTGTACAAAGAGCAAAAAATATGACTATTAGCTGATTCTACCGCTCACCTTCGGTGTATGAAATTATATTTCATTTCAATGATATAATGAGTACATTTACGTTAATATTATGCAACGTTTATTACCATCTTTATCAAGCATTGTAAATATATTATCTTTAATTACAATGATTATTTGATTAATGAATATCTTTGAGAATTCAAACTTTAATACTAAATTCGTACGAAAAACATTTAAATTTTGGCGCCACTCAATCGGATATTTATCCACAAACTAACATATTTTTTTTAATGCTTCACAATTTCCCTGTCATCATTTTTTTAAAATAGGATAACCTAAAACATAATTCTCGTTACTTAGGCTAAAAATTCATTGCAATTACACAATGAAAGATTATCTCATCGTCCGCTTAAAAAAATACAAATGTCCAACGTACGAGAAAAAGCACAGTACGGAGGAAAGCAAGGAAACGAGCTTTCAGCTTTATCTCAATTTGCGCCAATTGCAAGACTCGCGCGGAATCCCGGCGCGAGAGAAGAAGCCCGTCGCGCCGTGCCGTCCTCCCCGCGCCAAAGTGCCAGAATTAATGCGCGATCTTTAACCGTAGGCGCAACTCCGCGACGAAAGCCGCCGGCTTCTTTTTTCCGTCTCTCTCTCTCCTTTTTTTTTGCTTCGCGCGCGCGCACTTCATATCTCTCCCTCGGCCCTCGTTCGTTCTCGCGCCGCACTCTTTTAACTTCGTTCGCTCGCCTTTCTTTCCGCGATTTCGCGCTCCTCCGAGAGCCCATCCCGAACCGTTTCGCTGTTTCTTTTTTTTGTCAGCGGTTTATTTTACCGCGCCGCTTCCTTTTTCCAGTCGCCTCTCGGCCGAACCGTCGCTCCTGAGTGTTCGTCTGCGCTTACTTAAATTATTCTGCTGCGCGATAAATTATAAGATAGAGTTATGTGAATAATTAAGATTACACGTAAGGCGAAAGAATTTTATCTGTTTAATTAATTGGATTAATTGCAATGTTCAATTCTCATAATGTAGAAGAGTGAAATATTCAAAAAATCACTCTTTCTTACTCTCTAAATTTGAATTGGAGAAATTTGATGTATACAGCGATACATCAAAGGCTAACAGAATCTTACTATTTCAATTAGTGACAAACTTTTGACTCGGAATATGTGACTATTCAAATCAAATTAATGAAATCAATAAAGGGCAGAAAAAACTGAGTCTGCCTAAGCTCGAGTGGTTTTTTCCACTTTGCTAAGAGCTTTTCTTTTATTTGTGAGTTTCGATTGAAAAATTGGATTAAAAAAATTGTTATACCAACAAAAAACCGCATTTTTTCTCGATTTCCGAATTGTACTCGCAGTGTACGCAAGAGTATATATACAAGTTTAAAAAATTAACTGAACGATTCGTCAACTGTTCCAACTTCAAACAACAAATACTAACAATTACTACGGTCGTTCATCTTTTCGACTTTTTTTCCACCTCTCAATGTCATAAGCAAAGTAACTCATCCTCCCTCCATCGCAGCCCCGCGTTTCCCTTTCTCGAACTTCGCGCTCCCACTCATCTTAATTGCTTCGCTCCTTTTTTTTTTTACGTCCCTCGCGAGGAGTAGTGTCCCGGACCCGAACGTCGTTACGTATCTTCGGCTCGACGGCAAAAATACCGCGGGGGACGTGGGAGCGATGACTCGGGCGTAAAAATACACGGATGCAAGTGCGCGGCGAGGGAGCTCGAAAAAATCCGGGAGAGAGAGAGAGAGAGAGGGAGGACGAATGACAGCGGGAGATTTGTAAAGGGGCGTCGCGGGCAGGATTTACGAGGCGGCCGGATGGACCGCTCCAGGAAATTGCCGGTGTTCGCGCGCCGCGGGGTGGGCCGATTCGCCCGCGGTGCGGCCGCCCCGCACTGCGGGCGCACGTGAATTTCGCGGGATTCGATTGAACGCGGTACGTTTTTCAGGATTTTCTACAATTAGGCTTATACCAATGTATTTTCGGAGTTCCACTCTGTCTTGTTTTTTATTTTATTTTATTCGAATGGGCGGTGCTTAAACAGTGATTTACTGTGTTTAAAAATGGCTTTAACTTGACATTTAAAAGCCTACTACTGTTATTACATAGATACTTGTATTTTTTATTCAAAGTTAAAAGAAAAGTAATGAAAAAATAAAAAAAAAAGGTACTGTAATACGTGGCGGTATAGAAGCTACGCTTTTCAACGTGTATGTATGAATAGCTTTTTTTTTAACTGTTCTTTATAACTAATGGAAAGAATATTACAACATTATAAATGAGGTTTAGTAGAAAATATACTTGATTGTCACGACCTTCCGTAAAAGCATACCTCTTTGTTCAAAATTTCGCGTTTTATCTACATCTATACCAATAATCTACTTTAAATACCTAATCAATTAAGTCTTCTGACGGTTTCATATACATAAAAACGTAACACCCAACTCTCAAAACGTGAAAGAATGAAAAACCACTCAATACGAGTGAAAACTGAACAAACCGAATACAAACAGGCTCAGCTTTTTCTTTAAAAGAGTAATTTTTTGAATTTTCCACTCTTTTACATCAAGAGAGAACCATTTAATGAAAACGAAGTGTTTTACTTTACACTTCTCGCAAAGAATTTTAGATTCAGTGCCCATTCCACTTAAAACACCCATATAGGAAACAAAAAAATTTAAACACTTCCAACGTAACAAGAGTCACGAAAAAATACCCAGTAGAAAAAGGAAGGCAAATTAAAATTCAAGGGAATGTGTCTAGGTTTACAAAGTCGCTCGTTTAGCAGCTTCCTGCTTCCGACTGGAGAGAGCAGCGCGCCGCCGCGTATACCGCAGAGCAGTAACCTAAACCTTGGTCGTCCCAGCGCGACGGCAGGAATTAATCTCGGCTGCGCACGTAGCTCTCTCGGCCTCTCCTTCCTCTCTCTTTTTCCCTCCGGTCAGCGCGCAGGACTAGGACGACGTCAAATGCCGGGGCCACGCTTGACCCGCGGATAAGCGCGTGAATGGTGCGCGATTCCGCCGGCGAACTTTCTCTTTGCGCCGAGCGGGTGGAAGTGCGTCACTTTGATTCTTCCTCGGATTAGCTGTTTTTGCACGAGGGAATTAAGAAAAATGATGGATAGACCAATGTAGCGATGTGTTTTTTTTAAAAAAAGGAGATAATAGCGCTGTTTTACATTACGAAATTTATTCATGCGTTTATTCGATTATGAAATTTATTGGAAGTAATTTCCGTTTCGTAACGTCGTTAAAAAAAATTCATTTTTGTTTCACCGCGCGAATATTTTTCATCCACGCCAGCGCATTTTTTTGCGGTTATGTAATTCACGTGCGAGTAATAATTATAAACTCGACACGTGGCAGTTGTAAACATCTAATAAGCGTGCTGTCAACCGTAAAAAAATTTGAGGAATTTCATTTTTAAATATGCCCCGATAACGTCGCATTTACATACTCTGGAAAGTAACATAAGAAAGCAGGTCTACTTTTCAGCCGAGGCAAAAAAAGAATCTCGTCCGCGAACGTTTTTCCCTGAAACTTGCAGTAAATCACGAATTATTGCCCTTACGTAACCGAAACTGCACAAAGAATCAATCAGTCCCACGGAGGCCGCACCTTGACCAAAATCCACGTCGGTCCTCGACTCAAGTCCAATAACGAGTGCAGCTATGTCCTCCTCGCGGAAAATTAATGCAGCGTTGCACCCCGGGATTACACCTACGGCGATCACGCGAGCACCAAAGGCGGAAGTGTTCTACTTCGATCGGCGTGGCGGGGCGTGATGCACCTCTTCTCTTCGTTTTTTTTTCGCCTGGTTGCATCACGAGGCTCACGTGACGCGCGCGAGTCCGGTAACAGCTAGCCGGCCGGCGCACTCCCAGTGTGACCTGGTTACTGACCCGCGCTACTCGCCTTTTCTCTCTCTAGCGAGCGTACGCGCCTCTAAACGCCGACGCGCACCCGGGAGTGACCGCGTATGCGCGCTGCAATGAACGAGCGAGCTTTTACGAGCTTTTCGATGTTGCGCGTTGCTGGACTTGCGGTGGATCGTTATACAGAATGCTTTTTATACTCGACCGTCTGATGGTTTTTACCCATCATTCCTGTACCACGTTACGATGGGTTCTGTACTAGAAATAAAATTATTTTTTAGAAGTTTTGATCTTTTTACATTAATCGTCGGAAAAGAAATAAAACAGTTTGGAGGATGAAGTTGAATCTTACAATTTTCAAACTAAAAATTTAGTTTACTTCTATGTAGTGAACTATTTCATTCTAATTATTCGGTGAGCTCTAAAAGCCGTGGAGCTTAATTCACTTGAGGTCATTGTTTCTTACAAAAATTAAAGAGATCAATATGATAACATTTTCAGAGATTATAAATATTACAAAGTCGAAACATATGTTAAATAATTTATGTTGATGGATCATAAGTATCCTAGGAACTGTTTAATATTTTTGAGTTAACATTTTATTATTTTTCAACATATTGAATTATTATATAAACTTTCATCTGATTGTTATATAATAATCCATTCGACTTCGAAGACTGAAATTAATTAAATATTTATTGTTCTTGTATTGATCTTTTCAAAAATAAGAAGCAAGTTTTAAGTAAAATATTAAATTTCTGTTAGATTCACCTTCTGCTAATTTAATGACATTATAATAAAATTCATAAAAAAAACCACTGACTGGGAGAATCCAATGTGCTAATTGATAAATTGAAGGCAACATTAATCTCATCTAAAATTCAATGAATTCCCACAAAGACTTAACCATTTGTTGAATGCTGTATCTTTAATAAGAAACTACAAACAAATTCATTGAAACCTTAGAGGAAATGCGCATAGAAAATTTCAGTGCTTATACAACATTGAGAAAGGGTTGGTACCCAATCAATTGAAGGTTATAAATGATGTAACAAGTTTTTCCCAAGGAAGTTCTATAATAAGGAAAATAGATGAAAAAGCTGAAGTAGCATTAAACCGCGGTTATTTTTCGAGCAACTATCCATAAAAATGCAACATTAAAATCAGCTCTAGCTAAAAGTTAAAACTGCGTGGACGGCAAGATCGTCGGGAACGGCCGCAATTAAAAATAACAGTCGGCAGCTCGCGCAAAGTTCGCGTCTCGGACGTCGCCCCATTTGGTCACTAGTGAAAGTGGCCTAGGAGCCGGCCGGTGGGGGAGTAGTGCAGGCCGCAGCGGCTCTTCCTGGACGAACGAGCGGCACTGCGCAATTGCTTACTCGATCCGGTTTTTTCTTTCGTCGCAGAGGCTGTGCACACCTCGGTAATTGGTTCAGTTTGCCCTTTAGAGACGCATTTGAGGGGCCATCAAAGTTGAACTGTCACTTTTTATAGGAATGTAGAGAAAAAAAACATGATGATTATGTCATAGTTTTCAATGACTCATAAAAAAAAAACTGCAACAGTTTTGTTGGGAAACAATAGTCCACGAGAGTTTGTGGGCGCTTTTGAATTATTTATATAGTATTTTATCCTTAGCAGTCGGTAAAAGAGAAATATTTGAAAAGAGTAGAAGCGATAATAGAGATAATGGAGGTATAAAAAAAGAGAAGCTGCAAATAATAGAGAAACAAAGAAAGTGAAAAATTGCACGATCTTCGTGATCCCCGTGGCAATCTGCCAATCACGACTGGAATCTATATAACTAGCTAGATTAATTTCAGTCCCTTCCTACTCCGTAACTTTCATCTGGCAATGACTTATTTAATGCAACATTAAACGATAAATATTCATAAGCATTTCAATTTTTATCAGCTACTAACTTTTAGCTTTTAAATGAGTAGAAGTGTAGGTATAGTAATAAAATATTAGTTTACATAAGTGCGAATGTAACTACTGCATTTGCAATATGTCATTCAAATGTATTAGAAATTGTTACTTAAATGCTACTTTTCATTTCTTGCAAGAAGTTAATTTGCAAATTCGATATAAAACGTGTTATGGATAATCACATTTTTATAATTATTGTAATAAATTGAGTAGTTTCCTATTTATAACAAATTTTATTTATATTAATTAAACTATTTAGAAGAGAGTATGACCTTTAGATCATTGATTTCACAGCAATTTAAGAATTTTTTTTCTGATATTAAATTATGAAAAAAAAACGCAGGAAATGTTTTTTAATAATATTCTAACTTTAAAAGTTTACGTAGATTCAATCCAAATGCTTAAAAAGATTATACAGCGAAACAGAAGTTACCGAATTAAAGTCCGTGCATTGTACCTTCGATCATTAAAACATAGAAAACATCAGTATCTAAGTTTCGCGTGTGCCCAGGAGAAGTAAACTGCATTATTTATGAAACATCAATACAAACAAGCCTAAACACGATTATAACCCAAAAAAACCACGAAATACGTAACACACTTTGAAAGTCTCCATCAGGATCTATAAAATTCTCAGTATCTTGAAAATAACAATCTAAGATGCTGCATTTACAAAATCCTGCACTAGCAGAAAAAAAACAGGCAAAGCTACAAAAGCTCAAGCAAGAGTCACCAAACGTAACAGCACAAAAAGAAAAACAGCGGTACCCGGGCGATATTGCGCAAGGAGCGACTTAGCTTCCTCAAAGGCTCGGCCAAAGGAGGCGAGGAAATCGCTCGGCGCGGTCGCGCCGCACCATCTAGAGCAGATCGCGTTATACAACCGCGCCGCGGATATGGATCTAACGCGTGCACGTGCTCGCGGAAGGAAAAAGAGCGGCCCCGGCACCTCTCGCGGCCGCCGCGCCACTTTCACTCTCGTGCGTGCGACCGGCCGATAGCCCGGGGAACCGGTGCCGCGGCTCCACTCGCATAAAGGTCGCACTTCGTTATTTGGGTGTACATAGATTAAATGTTATTTTGACTTAGGCCAAAAAATCAAGAAGAAAAGATAAGAAACTTTGTTCATACACGGCGAATACTGTAAAGAAAAAGCAAAATTTGCGAGGAGTCATCCATTGTAATTTTAGTGACTTTTGAATGCAATAATTGCTCGATTATTTCAACGATTACATAATGATTCTTTTATAATCAGTTATAATGGTGTTAGTGGCGGAGCACTAGAAGCTTTCTTCAGCGCTTAGCCATTCTACTCTAAAGCTGGCATATATAAAACTAAGACAGGATACGTGTTAGTGGGAAACAGCGGACTTAAAGTCCGCCTGGCGGGAAATGCACTAGTTATTAATATTACGCACTGTATCAAAGCCTAATCACGTTGTAATTTAAACCCTTTTATAGATAGATGAGTTCACATTTAGTGAAATACACGATTTAAATCACCCAAAATTTCAATGAATTTTCACACTCATGAGGCATTATGCATGAAAATTTTAAAATGATAGTAAATAAAGATCATCGAAAATCTAATTAATGACTACTTCTGCAAATAACATGTATTATTTAATAATCTATTTAGAAATAGATTATTTGTATTTGATAGTGATTTTTGATATTATTTTTATTTAGAAATTATAAATTGACTTTACAAAAATTCATTCTTCTATTGTATGTATAAGATATTACATATTTCTGAATAATTAACGTAACGGTCTTTATTTTAATTTGAGGCTGCGAAAAAATCTGCGAAAGGAAAGAAAACATCAAAAAGAATTATATAAAAGACTGACCATAGATGAGAATTTTTAAGTACTAAAATTTTAAAGAATGATTATTTGATTCAAAATAATGCTCACTTATTTCGGAATTTTGTGGAATAGGATTTAGAAACAAAGTAAGAAAATTAAAAAAATCGTGCCGCGTTTAAAGATGTAGTATTCCTAAAATTTTTGTAAAAATTACTTTGGACACAACTAGAACCTGAACTCCTAGTCATTTCCTCGTGAATACTCTTTTTATTAAACCGACTTTTAAACTACAAAGATAGAAATCACAAAAAAGCTAGTGAGAGATGATGTAATTTAATTACAATGTAACGAATAAAATAATAGTAAAAAAACCTAGAGCAATTTATCCGCCATACAAAAAGAGCAACGACATCGCAGCTCCGTAACAGCAAAACGGCGCACTCAGCAGTAGCACTGTTACGCAAGCCAACAAAAAAAAATAATGCACACTCCGCGCCAAGCAGATTACATTACAAAACCGGCATTCCTAGGGCGAGGCGACCCGTACGTCGATCTCCGATTCCTTGACCCGCGCGCCATCCATCCATCCTCCCCGCACAACTGGAGCCGCGGCAGCGGCTTCGTTTACCGGTGCCGATGCCACGCTCGCGTGCCGCCCGCGATAATTGCCGTTCGCCGCTTTCTTCGCGCACGGCGCCCGGGGCAATGACACGGGAGAGCGAGCTGCAGCCGAGCTTTGTTCCTCCCGGCGGCGCGCGGTTTGCTGACGCTGCTCTGCCGGCGCTACTCCTTCGCGGGAATTTTGATTGATGGCGCCTTCGACGCCAAGCGCCTCTTACGGCGACGATCGGTTTGTGTTACACTTCTTGCCTCGATCGAATGGCTGCCCGACGAGCCGCGGTATCTCGATTGATTTTTCGTGTAAGGTGACATTTTTTGCGGGAATTTTAAAAATGTTTTAATAAGTGATTTTGAAACTGGTAGCGGTATAGTGTTATTTACCGTGAATCATCGGTATATCCAATTACGACGAAATTGTAAATACGCGCTTTCTACAGAATGACGAATGGGAATCGCAAGGATGAATCGTCGAGTGAACGTACGCGACACTCTATTTCGTAATTTAACCTTGAGCGCCGAAAGAATTTAAAAAATATTTCCCAATCCGTAAAATTAACGTTGATTCATTTCAGTTTTATGAAAAGAATAATATTATTTTCATGTTCTATTTCAAACTAAATTTTAAGGTGAAGAAAATAGTACAGGAGTTTTTTATTGAAAATTCTTCAAGGTAGAGAACAGACTTGAAACATGATAAAAATTACCATAATTATGACAAATTTTATAATAAAATTTGAAATTTTTCCAAGAATTACAGTAATTTTTCTCATGTTATTAATGTGTCCTCCGTCTCTTATAATGTAAAGAAAATTTTCATATTTATTTTTCTCGGAGCAGCCATGTCTGACCAAATACCTTCACTATCTACTTAAATAAACAGGTAAATACGCCCGCATCCTTTTCCTCGAATTATTCACCATCCTTCCAACTATTCCCCATCTAAATACTTTTCTACAAAAATATTCGTTTTCATTAAACTTTGCACTTCCATTAAAGTTCACTTCACTTCAAGCCCTCGTCGTGGGAGGACCCTGCAGCTCACGTATTTTCGTCGAGGGTCTTGTACGCGTATTTGCTCGGGCGGCGATCGTAAACGCGCGTCTTTTTTCTTTCAGCGAGCTCGTTGACGCGCTATTTTACGATCGAGAACGCGAAATCTGCAAAGAGGCAAAGCCGCCGCGGCGCGTTTGTTTGGACGCCGGGGCTGCAGTCGTTACACGGCCAACTCGCTCGCCGAAACACTGCACTGAACCGGGTTACGCGCGACCCGACGACAGGTCGCCGCCTAGCCGTCTCACGTGCTTGTCTTCGTATTTCTTGCAAATTGAGATTTTGTTAACGAAATTTTATTGCTTTCTTGATTTTACAAACTATGTATGTTTTTGCAATGGTTTCCTACAACAATAATAATTATATAGTTACGTATTGTAGTTAAGATTGATTTTATTATTTTAATTTTATAGTTCTAACTATTGATTGAAAAATTTAATTGATTAATTCAGAATAAAATTATTACAATGTACTTGTATTATGAAAGCGTAATCATAAATTTTACCCATTTGCATTTACTTTTAGCGTTTAATAAATAATGTATGTTTCTTTATTTTCATTTTAACATTTAATTAATAAATAACGTAGATTTTTTTATTTTCGTGTATAATATTTTGATTTTTCTTTTAAGCAAAGTAGCGCAGAACGCGTGCTGTAGAAGTGTATCCTTATTTCTCTGTCCCTTGCTTTCTGACTTCACTCCTTTAATCCTTTGAATGAACAGGAAGGGTTCTTTAGAATGGTCATTGTTTCTCATACTCTCTCGTACTTTCCCTCCGCGCATTTTCTTCTTTTACACCCCTTTTAAAACCCCTTTCCCACTCGATTTTTCCCTTCTTCCCTGTCCCTTTATCGGTTTCATTTCACAAATGATTAAAAAAGCCTTTTGTCCCCTGGTGAATACATTGTACCCATAAAAATATTTTGCACGTGCATTCAACTTATTATAATTCTTTTTTTTCTTGAAATCTTATTTACAATAAAAATCGGCTAAAGAAGAATATTAAATTCCAATGGCATCTACCATCTCCAAACACTTCATAAGCGCGGATAAAACACAGAGAGCACATACAGCGGAGGTAAAAAAGCATCAGAGCAGATGAGTAACGCGGCCGCAAGAAAACGACGAGCAAATTGCAATGCAATGAAGGCGTCAAAGGCAGGGTAAACAGAACTTTAAAATTAATCGCAAAAAGTCGAGATGGAAGGAGCGGTGCTCGCGCGGATAGGGAGGGGGAGCAGCGAGCGCGACACTTACGCTCTCCCTCTTTTCTTTTTCATTCCGGTCATTGCCGGCGGATTACTTCACCGCCGCGTGCGCGCGTTACTCTCGCAGCGCGCACGAGGCCCCGAGCCCCGGCCGCTGCGGATAACGCACAGGCCGCGTTACCGCGATTTTTCCCTCCTCCACCGCTGCGGCGCGTCTTTGTGCCTCCCCAGCGACGTAGCGCCTTTTTTATTCTTTATTTTCCGCGCGCGTAACAATTACGAGGTGAACGTTACTCCCTTTACGAGATTCTTCGGGTTTGAAGTTTGAGCCGTTGAGTGTAGTTGAAGAAATTTATTGATGAGAGATGAAAATGAAAAAATTCAGTGATATAACAGGTGTATATCGTGTGCAGGTATTTTAGAAGCTCACGGGAAGTAATTCTTGAATACCTAGCGTGCGGGTATTGCCGATTACAATTTTTCGTTTTATTATTAGAAATTTAAAAAAAAATGTGATTATTTTTGCAGAGGCATTTTCTTGTTCGAAGATTTACCTTAATAAACAAAATTTTGAACGTCTTATGGTATACATTTCCTCACATCGACTCTTTGCAAATTTACAGTACTGTTATTATTATAACTTTCCATACGATTATTGTTATATTTCATAACCCTTACAAAAATAAACTACTGCACAAAACTACTGTAAGAACTACTGCAAACTTCTGATGAATTATTTGATTCCAATAGTAAATTGGCAACTACTGCCAACAATTCATAAATTCCTAAGTAGTTTACAAGCAGTTTACCTGTAGTTTCCAGTCAGTAGTTAGTCAGTAGTCGCCAATTTACTATTGGAATTATGTGATCTATCAGTAGTTCACCAGCAGTTCAACAGTTGCTTATCCAATAGTTTTGTCAATAGTTTTGTCAGTAATTTATTTTCCTAAGGGAACCTTAACTAGTTACAGCATTGTGATTAGAAATTATTTTTAAATGGATTAATTATTTTATATATCTAAAAATTTTAAATACCACCCGTAAATGCCTTTTCCTCAGTGCTACCGTGAGTAACCAGCTGAAAGTAACTGCCCTGTAGTATCTGTATCTATACGTAAAACAACTTTTCAGGTCTTTTGTACTTATATCTATTGTATTAATGCATGTTTTCTTTTCTTTTCAGGTAAGTCAAAAGTCAACTCTATCTGAACAATAACCGAAGCTCATTGTCGTGAGTACTTTAGAGCCTTATACACCCGACAAGCATCTCGTTTTACTCGTAAATACGGAATTCGCTTGCCCCACATCCATTTGGCGAAACCACCTACCGTCCCGAGCAATAATCGGCTCCGCGAGTGCATGCATAATCCGCAACTACTCGCAAAAAAAGAAACTTATTCTCAGAAACTCCTTTCGACCGAACAGAAGAAAAGAAGAAAGAAAACTTCGACTTCGTGGTAACAAAAAAAAAAAAATCGCGCGAGCGACACCCTTTACCATGCAAAGCGAGAAATCGAGCGAATTCACATGTTAATCAGCGCCCCGTGACGTAACCGCGCGCTTTTTTTTTTAAAGGAGATCGCGTCCTCGGGCGCGAGAAAAGTGCGCACCCTTTTACCCCCGGCGCGCTGCCGCTCGGTTTTTCCCGTTTACGCGCCCCACCCCTCTCGGGGGAATCGCGGCTGCTCACCCTGAGCGGGGCGCCCAGTGCGGCGCATGCGCAGGCCTGACTCATTCCGTCTCTCTCTCTCGGCCGTGTTCCTTGGGACGGGAGTAAGGACGGGCATTGACCTCCAGCCGAGAGCGGTGCATGGCGCGCTGCACCGAAATACATCGTTGTTGCTCGCGCACACATGCGGCCCTCCGCGAGATTCTCTCTCTCTCTCTCTCTCTCTCTCGTTCTTTCTCTCTCACTCTTTAGCGCCTAGGCTGTGTGCGAACGTACGTGTGTATGGATCTCGCTACCTTGTCTTTTTCTAGTGTGCTCGATACTTGCGACGTTCGATATTTCTTTTTATTTTGAGGTGGCTTTTTCCATTCTTATTCTCAGATTCGCATTGCAGTTTTTTTAAGAATCAGTGCATAGACTTCACTTATGTTTAGATTATAAGATGTTATAATACTTTGCAGGGATTATAGATTGACTAAATGCACAAGTATAAGTTAATTTTAGAATAAATATAGCTTGACTTGATGAATTTTTTATGACGCTAGAATAATATTTATACGTAGTTAATTAGATTTATATTTCGTTGGAAGTTGTGAATGAACGTTGAAGTGAGTACGAATTCTGAAGTCTATTTTGAAGAAAACGTCCTTTATAAATTTCTTCTAATCAAAAATTTCGATTAATGCTGGAAATTTAATAAAAAAGAATAAAAATAAAAATAAATCTCAAGTGAAATATCACATAGACTGGAAATTGAATTGGATTGAATTTCTGGCACATATCAACATTTTTCACTGACAAGAAGAGTATCAAACCTCTTGGATCAATAATAAGGATGAAACTTTGAAAATTGTTTTCCATTAATGAGTAATGACAGAAACCACTCAAATTTGCACTGCTATTATAGGCAATGCTAAAAATATCGCCTATATACAGATGTATGAGCATTATTAACAGAACAAGTTATATCTGCTATTAAACGAGGTTTGTTTCATTATTCAGTACTAGAAACAATTTCCAGAGTTTCATATAAATCGGTGATTTGAAGGGTTGACACTCTCCTTTTGAGAAAAAACTTATTTAACATTCTATTCAGTAAACTCATTTTTCGAACCCTTAAAACGTCGATCGATACCAATCGAAACGCGAGGAGTAGAAAAAAAATAGGTCAAGCGATCTTCAAGACCGCGTAAAATTAAAATTCCCAAGAGCCTCCTTTGAGACGGCCCGGCATAAAGGCCCGATAAGTCCGTCCTCGAGTTCGCCCAAAGCGTCAAAGCCCCGTGCCGCGTAACTTCAAAGAATGAAAATAAGCCGACCGTCGAAATAGATCACGAGCGTCCCGTTTTAATCAATACCCCGCCGCGCGATAACGTCGCAAAAAAGACGGGGCACTTTCACCCGCGGCGTCAAAGCCTAAACTCGATAAACATCAGCCAAAGCAAAGTGTGCGCGCGCGCGCATATTTCCCGCTCGTCGGGCCTTTCGTCGCCCTTTTGATCCGGCCACCTCTTCCTCGTTCTCCCGTCTTCGTTTGTTTTCTGGGCCGCGCCGATCCGGCCCTCCCCCCCTCCTAGGGGATGACGCGTCGGCCGGGAGGCAGAGAAAAGCCAGCCAAGGGCGCGTTACGCGCGGCGAGGGGATTCCAATTGTGTCTTACGGGCTGCGTGCCGGGGGGACACACGTGCGCCGCTGCCTCCTCCTTTGTGCGCCAGGGGGATAGGCTCGCTTGTAGGCCATTTGTCAGAAATTCGAGTGGATTTTCCCCTTTTCCACCGGCGATGACGAGAGCGCGGCGGATAAGGAGAAGTTTCCTTTATATTTCGAAGAGATTACAGGGGCGCTTCGGAGAATTCCAAAATAGTTCGGTGTTTACTGGAATCTTCTGCTGAGCTTCTACTTTATACCTTGATGCCGAGTTCGTGTTCCTTTCTTTTGTTAGAAATGTCTTAAAGTAATATTTTTGTAAAAAAAACCTGGTGGAAATTTTGAATAGTTTATGAGTATAGATTGATAATATAGTCACTGGACCAGATAATGACCAGTTTTAGTGGTCATATTTCCTTTCCTCAACCTTTCTTCAACATTTTTAATGCCTAAGAAAAATAGGCAGTTACTATCGATAACAAGGCGAGAAATTACGTGATAATTTTCCAGCTATTCTAAAAAATTTAAATATTTAATTTAGATCCTACTTACAAACGTACCAGTTAATGATTTTTAATGGATATTATTTACTAATCATTATCTAGCTTGTTAGACATTCAAAATATCGATATTTCTGTGATGGAAGAAAACTAATTACATCGTACGCTCATGGTGATTCCAAAATCATGGATCTTCTTTTAGTTAGAAAATCCAAAAATAATGTTTGTACTTCAGAAGTCATTAAAGTTCGTTGAACGTAAACTTCGAAAATACTACTTAGTGTCAAATACATATTAAGGCAACATATTGAGATACTCTTACTAGGTATCTCATAACGATGCCTCTACGGGAGCTAATTCAAAATCGGGATGCCTAGTACGAGTCTCTTGAAGGAGTTGAGTGGTTTCCAATTTCCCTCTGTGTCAATTTGAGGGATCTATCCTTACTTCGTGTTAGCTCAAGAGAATGATTAGATGTGCCTTACGCTTATCTTCAGACAATCTTACACCCAATACGAAATTTAAACCGCTCAAGAGCCTACGAAAATGCAGATGGAAGAATTATTATCTTTACCAGAAATGAAGACTTTGAATTTTGTTGAAAAGCGTCAAAAAAATCTCTTGTGTTATGTAAAATAAATCATGCCGATAAAATGCGATTCATTTTTTGTTTTAATTGCTTATTCTAGCAATTTTTTTAAATTTAATTAAAAATTATGCAGTTATCAAAAACTTGTTTTTACTTCAGAAGTGTACGTGTTTTTAATACAGACTAAATAACGGATATATGATCCATTTGTTAAGTTAGGAAATGAATCATATTTGCATTTGTTAACAAAATTATTTAATATACAAATTTTGGCGTAACCAAAAAATTTAAAAACTTGATTTTTTCATTAATCTAATTAAACAACCAAATAATTCTTTGATCCAATAATTAAAATATGAAGTTCATATCAAAACCTTTTGAATTTTGACATGATTCAACCGGATGTTTATCGATTAATCAGTCAAATTGTTATTTAAATGCTTCACAACATTTCGCCATCGTTTTTTAAAGAAAGCATTATTTTTAATTAAAATTTAAAAGAAATTTTATTTTACTCATTTCAAAAATAAAATGAAACCAAATAAAATGAGAACTGAATATTGTTTTGTAGTTAGAAAATATTACACAATCAGCTCGAAGAATTACATTACCTCAAAAGGGCCCTGGCAGCTCTTACAGTCCTGCGTAGAGGCCAAGCCCGAAGCTCCACCGTGGAATGGCAACATCGTAACGAACGCAACAAAAACCGCAGCCAAGTCCCGCATTTTCGCGTAAGCCACCCCCTGCCGCAAAGGGACAAGGCGCAGCGGCCGCCGCGAGGATTCAACAATTATCGCATTAGAGAGTGGCGCCGGGCTCGCGCGCGGGCGCTGCTGGAGCCTGCCAGAAAATCGAGCTCGCTCGCTCGCGCTCCGGGTTCAACGCCCTTTGGATGCACTCCAAGCAGCCGAGGCGCGCGGGCGCGCGAGAGAGAGAGAGAAGAAGACAGGGCCGCTTCTTCGCCCCCGCTTCCTTCCGCTGGCGCCCCCGCGCACTGCCGGCGCGTCGCGTCGAAAAATCAATATGCTTGACCGTGAAAACGACGAGAGCACGCAGGGGGTTCTCTCTCTCTCGCTCGCTCCGCCCGCGCCTCCCACCAGCTTGCCTCTCCGTCGTGCACGTGCGCGCCACCGCCGAAAGCCCGGAGGCGCACTCCCCTTCTCCCGCGAGCGAAGCTTTTTTCGTCGGCGCAGGGGAAACTGACTTTCCCGGCTATTTTTAATCGAACATCTTCTCCGCGGATTGGAAGGAGCGGGGAGGGTCTCTTGTCCATCGGGAAAAATGTAGGAGAGCCCGAGGTGGGGGCGAAGGCGCGAAGGTGAAGGAGACGGCCGGGCGTGACGTAACCATCCGCCGGGCTTATGGCAATTTGCGGGCTTATTACGTCGGGTTCACGGAGTGCGATTACGCGCGCGATACTTCCCTCCCCTACTCCCGTCGGCCCTTTTATTATACCTTCTTCCCGTGTTGACGGGCTGCCGTTTTTTTGGGGTTGGCTTTTCTTCAATCTGGCTTTATTGCCTCGATCCACTATGTGTAACATGTGCTGCGTCACGGGATAGTCGAATTTTCTCATAAATCAACATTCAGGAGATAAAGAAAAGTGTTAGTCCATTAACGGTAGTATCCGAACTGATAATCCCTCAAACTTTCGTGTGGATATACTCATCAATGTAGAGGAAATGGAACGATCCATACGATCCATTGAGTTTTAAAATAAATATAAGTCTGTTAACTCTGTAAAAAAATTAACCATAAATTAATCTGGCCAATTTGTGATTAATATCTTTTACAAGGAAGTTGACGTTTTACTTAAGTATATAACATTTACCTAACAATTAGTTATACATAGTTTTAGAATGTAGGAGGACGAGTAACAGCTATGTAACATTAACTTAATGTGGTAAGCTCTGACGAAGGCAATAATCAGCACTGATAAAATGTCGTTTCAATAAAGTTAAATTCATTATATATCACTGGTTCATCTGGATCATTCCAATTCCTCTCGACATTGAAAGTGATACAGTAATCTGAGTAAGTACGATTTCATCAGTACATAAAAAAAATTTTCAACGAAACACAATACAATTGTGCAGCAAATCCAAAGCTTTCTATATGTCATTCGATAATGCGCAACATACATCTCTCTCATTTTCCCTCGTCAAAGAATATTTCACCGAAATCACCCAGCAATTTAAATGCATCAATCGCAACGATATCATACTCGATGTCCGAAAAAAAATCGCAGTTCAACCAAACCAGACCACCCCAAAAGCAACGGGCGCAACAACAACAACAACAGACGAAAATTCATCTCGCGCAGCATCCGCGCGACCCGGGGGGTTCGTCGCGCGAATTAGCGAGGACATCCCCGCGCGGCCCAGGCTCGCCTCCTCCGCGGGCAACAATAGCCGGCGAAACGCGTGCGAGCGAGAGACGCCCGCGTCCCGGCGCAGAATGTGAATGAGAGAGGAGCGAGGCGGAAGACAGAGCGCGAACACAGTCCATCTGCCGGTGGTGGAGCGGAGCGGGGTGTCGCGCGCGCGCGCGGGAGAGAGAACGAGAGGGAGAGAGAGAGAGAAAGCAAGAGAGAAAGAGATAGAGGGAGAGAGAGAGAGAGAGTAGACGGGTCATCGACCCCGCGCTCGCGCACCGGCGTTGTACTCGCTCGTGTGCGTGCGGGAGCCCGGGGACACACGTGCGCGCGACGCGCGCACCGCGGAAGGACAAACGCGCCTCGTTGCGCGCTTGCAGCCGCGGCTTCGAATTTAATCTACTCCGGAGGGGCCCTCCCGCCTTCTCGCTGCACCCGCGGTATATATTTTCGAGCCCATTGTGCAGGAGCCCGGCCGCCGGTGACGCGCTCGCGATAAGGAGCCGCCCCGCACCGGTGATGTGCGTCTCCCGTCTCTCTCTCGCTGCACCTCTGCAGCCGGCTTGATTTCGGCGGGGAACGAGTGTCGCGCCCGTGAGCGACTAGTCGGGTGTAACGGCGACCATTCGGCAGGTGGGGTTTTGCTTGGAGCGATATTTGGATAAATGAGCGTAATTTGGAGGATTGTGGGAGCGATTGGATGTGTGTATGTGAGAGGCATCTCAAGGTCAAATTTCGTTTGCAAATCGTTGATGTCATAAAATTTGATAAAGTTTATTGATGAATTTTAACAGTATAACGACGGTGTACCTGAAGATTATAATCTGTAATAGGACAATGATAAGTTGTAATGAAGTATAAGAAAGAAATCGAAATTTTAGAAAGGTAATTGAAATTATACATGATCCTGATCGTCTCGAAATATACCATTAAATTCGATAAAAATCAATAATTTCATTTTGAAATTAATTAAAAATTAGTGTATTACTAATTTCAAGTAATTTGTTTATTATATCGAATTTGGATATCAAAATTTTCGCTTTTCTCTTTTACAGATGAGTTACAATAACTAAGATAATTTATAGATGATAACAAATTCTTCTTCTTTTATCAAATTTTTGATAATAATATACTAGGACTACTAACTTTTGATAATAATATACTTATTAGAGTAAACGATATAAAATAGTTTATTTCAGTCAAATATTGACCACCTAATTTTTGTAATATTTCCTTCTACACTTGTTCCAAACGATAAAAACGTAACTCTCTTTCATAAAAAAAAATCCAATATTTATCACTTCCATGTAACGCTATTAAGCGCAGTTATTTATTGTTCAATTACATTGTAAGAACAAACTTCAAACAAAGCGCAGCAAAGTTTGCGCTTGAAAAAATGAGTAATAATTCACTGAGCAAAGAGTGCAATCGGAGAATGCGTTATCTCGAAAGCAAACGCGCGTAATTTAGATAAAAAAAAGACTCATCTGGTAAACATTGCGTAACGATACATTGACCTTAAAGTGCCGGGAATTTTGTCAATGTCAATGCCCTGCACGCGCCAAATGTTTATTGATTCCACCGTGGCGAACGAAAATAACGCTGGCGCCTTTAGGCGATAACGGAAGTGCGACACGAACTCGCGTGTCCGTCTATTAAGAATGTAGAGCGCCCTAGAGGCTATTTTTAATAATTACTCTCTTCAATAATTCTGATTACGCGCGATCGTGATTATTTTCACTGCCAAGAGGAAAGCAGTTCGGCTTCCATGCTCTACACTCAATGAATTTTTATGGTAGTATAGCGAATCGCCGTAATTCCTTTATAAAAAATGTATAGGCTTATCATTTAATTGCTTATTGTTTCTCGTACGGTGATTGGATCAGAGGTAAACTGTCTTTTCTTTATTTTTTTTCTTTTTTTCTTTTTTAATCTGTAAAAAGAATAGTAGCGCGTATTGGATCTACTCTACGTATATAAATTTGGCTACGTATAATTTGGCAATATTTTTATTAATTCCTTTATGAAAAATACATGAATTTATCACTGTAGTTAGTAGAAATATATCAAGTATATGTGGAAACAAAAACTGTTTAATTATTTTCCTCAGCTTTGGAGAATTCAATGCAAAATAGATTTCTTTAGCACTGCGTCGTCTTTCAAGTTGGCGTACAAGCGTATAAATTAAAAAAGGCAGAAGTGCTCGAATATGAAAATAGAGTCAATGACGTAGGCGCTAATTGCTAACACGTGACTTTCTCCCATTTTTGTTCGAGCCATTTTCAAATTACAATGTTGCTAACTGAAAGCTCTAGAAAAAGCTCGCATATTGCACTCCAAACGAATTCGTTATTTTGCTGTCCCCATTGAAGCTAGTATAGAACAAATTTGAAATATTTAAAGTGGCGATTGAATTGACTTTTATAAAATATTTTTTATTTTTATAAAAATGATGTAGAGTAGTTATACCTAATGCAAAAAATCGTTAAATTTTGTCGAACTTCATCCTCTAGTTTCAAATTGAATTAATGCAAAGACTTCATGTGTTTTTGTGCTTTTACACTTTCGAAGCCATTGAACTTTTAACATCACGGTAAAAAATAATCTAAAAAATATTTAAAGCCTCGAAACAAACTAAATCTTGAATAACAAGGCCCGAAAGCTCCATCAAACCAAAACTCAAAATACCCAAGCACAAAAAAGGGCCACTTCCCCCAAAAACGAGGTCAGCCGCGAACACGCACGCCCGGACTTCAAAGCACTCGAGGCAGCGTAACGAGGCTCGCCTAGAATTTTCGCCGACGGCGCGATAACAACGAAATCGCCGCGTCTGGCGCACGCCAAGAAAGCCGCCGCGCCAAAAGAAGGAGCTAAGAAAGCAACGGCAGCGATAACGCGCGTGTCGCTCTTGGCGTGTACGAAAAGCTCCGGTTGAGAAAGCCGCGAGGGGGAGAAGAGGGGGAGGTTCATGCCAAATCACATCCTGTCATAACTGCCCGGTAGTTTAACCCAATTTCTGCAGCCCCGGCCCACACGCACTGCGGAGCTTTCGTGGCTCCTCCTCGTGCAGCGGGGCACGAGAGGCTGCTAAATTGCTTACTTTGGAAGGGATTGATTTCCGAGTTGCTGCGAGAGCTTGTAATATGAATAGTGCTTCGTCGAGGGAATGCTAACTCGAGGGATTGAGTTTCGATTATTAATAACTTTTGAGACCCAATAAAGATAGTTCATGGATTGATTAATGATAAATTCCTTTATTTTTAACTCGTAAATATTATAAATATGTTATTTACTCTCAAATAATACAAAAATGAAAATGAATATTTTGTATCTTGATCAATATTTTAATAAACCTTTATTAAAATATCGGTTGATACTGCGATAATCGCAGCAATCTTTTCCTTCTTTATCCGAGATGAAGATCCACTGGGAGGTCTCCATCATTTAGGTATCACTAAATTTCCAGTAAAAACCGAAATTTTTGCCGAAATAAAGTTAAATAAAAGAATGGAAAAGCATTGATTCATGCTGAACGTTTAAAAGAATGAAAAACTAAAATTTGTTAACGCTCTCCCGTAATTGCACTATAAGAGAGTACCTCTCGAACACTGGATCATAGAATTTAATGTAACTGTATGGTATACTTTCTTACATAGAAAAGTAAAGAAAGTGAAAATTTTAGACTGTACTACTCAATAGTTTTTATCCTAAAAAGTATATAGTATGTTAGTTTTATTCAATTGTGCGACAAAAATTAATGTTACAAATTTTCATATATTACTTATTCTTAATATATACTTGCCTTTTCATAATTCTATTAAATGATGTGAAAAGTTGAAAAGGAAATCTATAATTTAAGATTTGTTACGTTAAAAAATGATAATGCTTTTTAGTCTTTTACTAGAGATAACTTTGTTACAAACTGATATCTTTTAGTGTAATATGGCTTTAAATTATAAATTTTCATTTCAACTTTTCATATCATTCAAAAACTTGCGTGAAAAAGCCAGTGTGCGTTAATGATTAATAAATGATGTAGATTTAAAACGTCATTTTTAAAATAATTGAACGAAATGCGAGGTCAAAAACTACATCTTGAATAAATTGGAGTATAAAATTTTGATTTCTTTTATTTTAATCTGTAA
>JAXIUT010034533.1:0-14019 GCA_035586675.1 Eurytoma californica | reverse complement strand
CACTATTTCGTAAAAAAGAAAATTTTTCACTGAAAAAAAACAGTAGTTTTTCACTTACCAACCAGTGAGAACTGGAGACACTGTAAAAATCAGTGAAAATTTCACTGATTGGATTTTAAAGAGTAGGACGATCGCCGGTCCCTGGAGTAGTTTGACTCAATTGCTGAGAGGTTCTCATAAGAATGGAGTTGGAGTTTTAGAAGAAAGGACAAAGCCTTGTGGGGTTGTCGTATATTTAGTGCAACAAAATCCGTTTTGTTGGATGATAAAATGAAGCACTTAATACGTGGAAGCTGTTTAAAGGAATACTGTTTTAATTATGTCTATTCAAGGTATAGAAGTAGAATCAGGCGAGTATAGAAAGACATGTTTTCGTTCTTTTCGGTGAGGTAACAAATGTATTAGTATAAGCCTTATTAAATTTAACGAAAACATACTAATGGTCGTTACCAACTTCTTAGAATCGCTTTAATTCATTCAATTAGTCTACGTTTCTGAGAATTTATGTTTTGCTGAATTGGATGCCCTTTCCATTTACGGGAATATATTCACAAAAGCTTACCGTTCCGCCGTGTAACCCTTTTGTTGCTGCAACGCTCTCTATGCGGCCTCAACCCCAACAGTCCTCGTCGATCCAATTGAAACAAAGATAAATAACGGTGCTTCGGTTTCCATCAGTTTTTTCCAGAATTGAGTTGAGGGGATAAGACAATTTTCACGCGAAATGGAAAAGAAACAATAGCATGACGGCTTAAAGTGGCTTTAAAACAAATGTTCATGAATAACGCGTAGTCCACCTCCCTTGGATTCATTATGTTTGCGTAACCAAAGTTTTTATCTCTTCCTGTCACGTAACTGCGAAAGTTTTAAACGATTAAACTTCGTATTTTGTTAGTCGATGCGTTAAAAAAATTGAGATCCTGATGAAGTACTTGTAACTTCGACTCCTTCTACGATAAAAAAAAACTGTTAATGAAATAGAGTCATGTAATATTTGTTTTGGCTCAGTTGAGGATCCCACACTTGGCACAGCCAACAAAATATAACGATTACATACTCGACGTAAAACCAATGAGAAAGTATTCCAATTCTTTTTCCACGTATATAAGCTCGATGCGAACAAAAAGTCAAAATTTATCGTTACCTAGATATTTTCACATTTGGGTTATTGCAAGAGGGCTAAGCCCACGCTTTGTTCCGTTAATTTATCGAGACAAGCATCGAGCACGTAAAAGGAGGAGAGGGAAAGCAGACCACTTTTGAGGGGACCTCGAGGGATCCTCATAATTCCAAGTGATTACCAAATACGTTCAACTCACTTTCTTTCTTTACTTTACTTTCTTAATTTTTCTTACTCGCGGTTAAATGATAAATTACTGGTCGATATTGGAATTTCTCAATAGCTGAACAGTACTGCGAATTTAGAATTAATTGAAGGACTTAATTCGAGCAAATTCTTGTAAATACGAGAAATATTGTTTATCCAATGTGTAATTAGTTTTCTTTGGACGTCGGGTTTAAGGAGCTTACCCTTATTAATTTTTTATTCTTATACAACTTGTTGTACTGAATATATTAGGATGATAAATTGCAACATTTGCATAATTTGCATAGTCTTGTAGTCAAAGATTATAGATTGGGCAAAAAGTGTAATAAGCATTTAAGAGATAGTAGAAAAAATCATATTAGATTACAATATTCTTTTAAATATTCCAGTAAATATTACTAGAATTTTTAAGAAAATAAGCATTAAGATAATATTATAAAAGGGAAAAGTGAAGTCGAAATTGATAATAGAAAAAAAAGACGTCATGATTGACTTAAACCTTCAGAAAATTTAAATATAAATAAGTGCTTATATATTTCGAGGAGGAACGATTTACCCCTACAATGTTATAACGTACTAGTCATTACTAATATTGTTTCACGAATCGTTTAAATCCTCGACAGTAATAATATCGTCTTTCATCGGGCGATGTAATGTCACTGGGAATAATAAAAATAGTAAAGAAAAAATAAGTTTAATCAACCTTGTGAATCGAATCCAACGCCGAACGAGAATTCGATGCTAAAGTGAAAAAGGGTATATGATTCGTGTTTTATTGTCGAGTCTATTATCTGGATACCGCCGAATCTTCGTCGATTGGGCTAATTTTCCGAATGGATTTTCTTTTTTGACAGCTCGACGTTGATGAACGAGCTTAGCCGGTGAGCGTGATAACGTCGGAACAGTGGGCGTCGCCCGTAAGCTCCGTTCCGCTTCGGCTCGTCAAAATTTTATTTAAATTTTCCCTTCCGATTCTACCGGCGGCACGATCGATCTTTTTATGGCTACTTTTCTTCGTGATTCACGATGCGCGTCGGTGTTGAACTACATTTTTATGAATGGTAAAAGAAAATTGCAGCCTGTAATTTTGTAAAGTAATTGTATATTTTGATTTTGCAAATTCATCGAGACTGTACAATTCTTTACTTTATAATAAATGTACAAGCATGTATACAATTACGTGTAGGATAAAGATTAATAAAAATAAGTTGAATAAAATTATAAAGAGATGTTCTGCACTAAAATCTATGTGCTGAACGTATTATACAAGTTCTCTAGTGGGATTTTTTTATAAATAGAAGTAGAAACATTTAAACTAATTCAACACGTAATTAAAAAGAAAAGAGTATCTACCTGCACTAAAAAAAAGAAATAAGCATTCTCTTAGAAGAATCCATTTACCACACGCCAGTGAAACGTAGATTGAGAAACAAATTGAAGTAATTAAAAAAAAGGAAGACGTAAAAAAAAGTTACGCTTTTATTCGCCAAATAAACTTTCAAAGGTCTTTACTCAAATACTTTATTCTCGCAATGTCGAAACCGGCAGTAGCAGCTTGCACAGTTGCCATTCTCCGTATGTTTCTCAATATAACCGCAGCCCCCCACCTCTACACTGCTCGCATTCAAAACGCGATAATAAAAGTTCCGCCTAGCGCTTTTGTTTACCCTCGCAGCCGTACCTACCCCCCGCCGTTCGTTGTACACTTTACAGCAGCCCCCCTCCGGTGTGCACGAACCCTCCAGCTGTTTTCCCGGCTGATTATCTTTTCATCGGGACCGCCTTTTTTTCTTCGAAGCGGCACGGGGAGCCGATGCATTTAGACATTCCGCGCTTCCTGCAGGTCGGCTTGATTGATCGACGATGCGTGCATTATTTAATACGCTGGTATACGCGAGAGAGAGCCGCGGGCACAATAAACACTGCATTATGGATAGGCGAGAAATGTTTATTTTGCCCGAGACTAACGAACTGATAATCGATGCCGATGTACGATAACTCGATATTTTCGGGCTTTAATTTTTCCGTTTATTCGCCCGATGCCCAACGCGATAGCCTAATAATATTGTGAAAATGAATATTCGAGGATGCGCGGTGTTTTACGATTTTACGTACCGCCCGCTTTTATCGGATCCTTTTTACTTCACGTGACGCGGCTAATGGCAATCGCCTGCGGCTTTGATAGACGACCAATAAAGATGTGCTATTTTGCCTGAGTGGTTTATTTATGAACATTTAAAATGTAGGAGTTGCTTTGTTAGAAGTTCGTTTGATAAAAAAAAAAATTAACGATTCAAAATTAGTGTATCAAGATGCGAAAATGTGGATGGGCGATTAAAATCAATTATGTAAACTGCAGGCATTTATAGTGGCATTTGATCGTTCGTGTTTTTGAATTTAGAGTGGTATAAAATTAATTAAATGTGTAAGGTAAATGTAGGTAATGATGATATCCCCTTAAGACACATTATTCAAAGTACGCTCGTATGAAATCATGCTGTGTGCAGTACAAACCTTAACTAAATGAACTTTAGCAGTTAAACCAAGCATTCGTTTCCGTAAACTACTCGAGTTTCAAAACTTACAAGGACCATACTGCTGCTTGGATGCATAGTAAAATAATGAAACTTGTTTTGACATTTCACTAATTGATCGTGTTTAAGAAAAAAAAAAAATCTGTTTATACTTAGAAACTTTACAGAAGACTTGTTATAAAAATTTGTTTAATTTTTATTTTTTTTTGTCTGATTGTCGATTGTTTCAATATGTTTTAATTATATATCATTATTACTCGCTAAAATATGAAGAAGTAAAATAAAGGGATTAAGTTCCTTATTTTAAATTAAAAGTATTCTCAAATCAGAAGTCTTTTCTCACTTTAAAAGTAGAGTAGATATAATTTAAAAAATCAAAGGAATATTTAAAGTAATTCAATCTTTACTTTTGATGATTGTCTTAACTTGTAGAAGATGCATTATAGTAAAAAAAATATATAAAAATATGATCTAAATGGTAAAAATAAATCTGAAGATATAAGACTTTCAAAATGTTGAGTATCAGACCTTACTACTTTGGCTTTCTTCATTTGATACAAACTTCAAAACATATTACCCAAAGTTTCGTAAAAATCATAACCCAGATCTCAAGACCCCTCCTAGAAACTTTTATTTTACTGAATCGTACTTACTATCTATAATAAACTCGAAAAATGCGGCGAAGAAATCCTCTAAAACCCAAAAATCTTTATACCCCGCAGTTTAAAATACGCGGGAAGCAGTACTGCGAAGCGCACTATCGGACTATCCCGATGATCCCGCTATTCGGCGTCATTTAAAAGGGCATCAATATCGGGCGCACCGAACGCCCCAGCGCGGCCATAACAAATGCACCGATAGAATATCGACACGTGCAAATGGACTGCGAACGCGTTCCGCCCGGCGAATGACACATCGTTTCGCGGCTTCCTCCGCCCGCGGACCCGTCGGCTTTTCGGCCCCCCCTTCCAACTTCGCTCGCTTCATATCCCCGCTTTTATTTCGGCCGAGCCGTGGGAAGAGGAGCCGTCCTAATTCCTTCAATTTAATCTCGGGTCGTTACGCAGCGCACGGGAGTTGCAAACTTCGCAGCCCCAGTTTCGAGCGGCCGCCGCCAGCACCCCCCCGCTAACCTCCCGTCCCCCTCGCCCTGCGCCTTATTTCCGCGACGACTAATCGCCCGGCGCATAATTATCGGCTCGCCTAATTTGCAGCAACTCGGTGGCGAGATCCGTTGATGAATGAGGGCGGCGTAGGCGGTGGGGGACTTTACGTGGTTCTCGAAAAGTTTTAGCGACGGATTTTTTTATTATACACCTTTTAGTCATGGGCGAAGGGAATCACTCAAATTCGGTAGTTGAATTTGTATTACATCGTGTAAGAGGTTTTGAATATTTCATCCATCACGTGTTACCTGCAATATTTGCGGGGATTTTGGCAAGCGGTATTGTGCTCCAGTCAAACTATCTTTAATGATTTATAGACTCGCATCAAACGGTAGTTTTGTTTGTGTGAAGTTGAAATCGTTACAGTGTATGGATGAATAAAGTTTTATGATTATACGATATTTTATAGCCCCCGCGATGGCGATAATTTTGTCATTTGTAGATTATTTTTATACTCCAGTCAACTTGATGATTACTTCCGGAATTCTTCATATTTCATGTCAATAGCGCTACGTGCACGTGAAGCTTTCCTACAGGTGTTAATCTCAAAATTGACGAGGATAATTCGGTGATGGGTGAAATGCTAAACGTTGGCATGTCCATTACAGCAAATGGGTGAGAGACAAATTGCATATGTCATTCCGAAAATATAAAATATTTTTATGGTGACATTCTTTATTCACGGTATCAAAATAACTGCTTCTTTACTTCAAATTTATTGTTTTAAATTCTTTCATAATAACAAAGTGTGCGTAAAACGAAACAATGCCCCTGTATACGAGTGCATTTTTCATATTAAAGTTATCCGAATAAGCAATGTATCAAAATATTGAAAAAGAATTGTATTTTCGACCATTTCCACTGCGCAAAAGCTCTCCCATCATTTTTCTACCTAAATTCGAAATCTATTAACAAAAACACATCCATCCAGCGACACGTATATGAAAAAGCTTTTACAATCCCAGAAGCAATAGCAGCCCGTTATACCGACAAACCAAAATAAATACGGACACGCTTTTTCCCCGCGAAATAAACGACGGGGTGGGCGCGCTCTTTTTTCTCCTTTCATTAGCGACTTTTCATTAACGGCCGTCCGTCAAACGTTTGTCGCGTTATTATATTCCCGGTTAAAATGCCGCGCTGAATCGTAAAGACGCGGCAAATGGAACGGACGTATTGCACGCGAATCGGCATTTGAATTATTCGATCGATATACCCCGCTCAGCTCTGACCACCTTAGCTCGTCTCTCCTTTCTTTTATCCCCTTCGCCGATGTTGTTTTTCTTCTTTATACCTCCTTCTATCTCCCTAGCTGCGCTCTTTACTCGAGATCTTTTTATAGCCCCCTTGATACGCTTTTTTCTTTTCACCCTCCTTTGGTATTTACCTCGCATCCTCATTTGCCAGTAAACATAGGAGTCCATGATCACCACGGCATCCTCAATAATAAATACAAGACGTTGTGAAGAAGTTTTTGCCGCTTTTGTCTGATGTACTTCGAAGTAAGTACAAAAAATTACGCAAATAACAAGGGGTTTCTATGCGCGGTAATTTGATCTCGGAGATTCATGCTCTTAGAGAGGTAGTTTAAAAGAGTTACACAAGTTGTTTATTGCAAGTAGTGCGGGTCAATGTTTAATGAGGCGATTTATTTAACTGCCCTCTAAATTGCGTAAAAGAGTGAAAAATTACCAAAATTAATCAATTTTACTCTTTCTCAACGTATTATGTATTTAAGCTATGCAGGCGTAAGTAGTACGAGTCAATGTTTAATCAGCCACTCTGCTTAACTACCGAATAGTAACGTACAACCTTAAAATTTCTCTCTAAATTACTAAAGTAGAAAAAGTTAGACTAATGGTGTGATAACACTCTTTCGCATTTAGAGTAAAAAATCATTAATTCTCGCTCACAGCGTAGTGCTTAAAAATTCCAACGAAGGCGGACTGCACTCGACTATCCGGGAATCCCATAAATCGCGAAAAGACTGAAATTAGTCAAATCTACGCCGGGATAAAAGGCTCGCTCGCTTGGGTAACGAAAAATGACGCGCTCGCGTTGAATGCACCTCGCTGAAACCTGAAACTCGACGCTCGAGTTCGACCTCCCATTGAATCGCGACGTCCCGATGACTCGGCGGCTGCGCGCGAGGGAGACGAAACACATTCGGCGCAAGTCGAACTTCGCTCCGCGCGGCTCCTTCCTCTCTCTGTTTCTCTCTCTCTCTCTCCCCTTTCGCTGTGTGCCGGTGGAGAAATCAGCCTGGTGGCTCCTTTCAATCCCTCCCCCTATCAATCCTTGGGCTTTCTCCGGCGAGTATTCGCTTAGGCAAAGTCGGCGCGGATCCCGCGGAAAAACATTCGCCGCGACTACGCTAAGTAGGGCGCGCGCCTCGGACTCTTTCAAAGAACCTCCATTACTCCCCCCGCGACTTCGGAGTGATAGCGAGCGAGTATCGCTCTCGTGGCGAGGATGCGGCCGCGGCGCGCGTTCCCTTTTGCGCGGGCTCCAACTTTATGGAATAATTGATGAAGTGCGCTTTGATGGATCGCGGGGAAATATTAAGTAGCCGTAGGGAACGGGTGGTTCTTGAAAAAGAAAACGGCTTGCCTTTTTTGTTTTGGCAGTGTTGCTTCGTTGAAAGGTTTTTTCCTCGAGCAACTGAAAAATATTTTACGATATTAAATTCATGATTGAACATTCGTAGCTTTATGCTTGATTTACGTCATGGTAAATTTAAAACAATAGCAGAGATAAACTAATTTTATGAGTTCACGATTACTAATATCTTGCACCTACTAACGAATTGTATTTTAAAGTGGTCTAAAAATGTAGACCTAATCGCGGTCATTTAAAAATACACGCAAGAGAAAAACTTTTTCCAAGCAAATAAAGGTCAGCTCCGATAATTAGAAAGAAAAATCCTTCTATCATTAATGAAATCCCATTCCGCAATTCTACGTCTGATTTAAAATCGGTCGCGATGGCCTCATTCGCGCTGATCCCCTTTACCGGGGAAAATCGCGTCTATTGACATTCATCCGCGGTATTCGCGCAGACGTGCGCAAGGCGTCGCGGCAGAGGGAAAAAGGTAGTCTACGTGAGAGGGAGAGAGAACCCCAGCGATTTCTCGCGAAAGTGTTCGATTTTATTTGCCAATGAACGGGTAAAGTTCATCGTCGGAGTAGTCGATTACGCCGTTAAACGCGGCCGGGCCAATTATCGGCCGCCGCAGCGAATACGCGCTCCTCCCAAGTACCCTCCGATCCTTTCTAATCTCCCCGGGGCTCGCGAGTGTCCCTCCTCCGACTCTTTTTACTTCATTTTTTTCTGTCCCTCGACGAGTCCAAGTGCGACGGTCGAATCCTTGCCAAACGTCTAATTTTCGTTATAGTCCTTTTCTGTCTCTCTCCTGATGCTTTCCGAGCGAGAGACAGAAGGAACATTAGCATACTTGGATTGAGAGAATTTTCGTTGGGAATTAAAATCTTCGCTCTGAGTGTTGATTATTCGAACATCAAAATGAAAACTTATTTTCAGCGATATTGGGTTTCGTCTTGAATTCATCTATTCTTAACTTCATATTGCATTTTAATTAGTTTGTATTTTTAAATAACCGATATTTGCCCACTCATAAAGAAAGACATTTTAAATATTTATAGGAAATTAAATTAAGTTATTGAATCAGCGATCATCAAAATAAATGAACATATTGAATCAAAGGCGATCAAGACAGATAGTACGTTACCGTTTTTATTACCCCCCGTACTTTATTATAAAAGAATAGTTTAAAAAAATCAAATTTAACGGTCTCAAAGATTAACGTTTCATTTGAAATCGCGAAATTAAATCAGCCGAGAATAAAATTTGAAGAAAAGAGATTCGCCTCATACGTCAATGCTAACCGGGCTAATTTAAAATTTCAAATCCAGCCACTCGAAATATCCGCGCGCCGGCTTTAGCGAACATTCACTCGGACTTAATTTCTCATCTGTATCGGCGCCTTTGTATCCCCCGGCCCTATCTCTTCCTTCCTGCGCTCGATTCCACTTTGTTCCTGATAGATGCCCGGGCCATAGCTAACTTACGAGCGGGCCGAACAAAACCGGAACTGTACTTTATTTAAAGTTGCCGGGTAAAACGCGCTCGGATCCGCTGCTACGGCGAAGAGAAAGAGAGAGGGGGGAGGGGGGAGCACGGCTTTCCAAGTTTAGCTCCGCCTTTTTTCCGCGCATTACGCTAGTTACGCCTGTAAATGCAAAACTGGGACTTTGCGTTTTAATGTCATTCAAACGGGGCGAAATTGAAAAAGACGCCCCGGCCCCTTTGTCGATACCCGAGTCGCGGGGACGCTTACAACTTCCAGCGGCCCGCGCGCCGTTCGCGATGGCGGTTTTTACCCGCTAATCCTTCGAGCGGTTTCCGCAAGGGAGTAAGATGTTTTTTTTTTCATAAGTATCTCAAAAGTTTTAATAAGATAATAAGAGTGGCATTTTCCAATTTTATTTTTTGCGAAACTTTGGTACATCTTTTACAATTCATTAAAATTACTCTCAATTACGTATAGCTATTGCTTACTTCGTTATTTTTTAATTTAAAAGTTATTATTAAAGTTAATAAATGAATAAATATAAAGTTAATGAAGTTAATCGTCATCGTGATTTTAATAAATTGACAACTACAGTTTCTGTTTCCGAAATGTTAGTTTACGAAGTGATAACAAAATCTACCGTCGAGTGTACCCGGAACTTTACATCCCTTGCCTACGCTTATGTTTTTACACGTTTTCAGCTCGTAACTGTTCGAGACATGGCTTTAATATAATAGCCTACAACCTACAACTCCGACAACTTTTTTGCGGCTATGATACAGTGTACGCGGCAAGAACGGGGAGTTAATGTTGTTAGAACATTGAATAGCAAAAAGTTTCAACTCACATTTACAAAAAAATTCAATCTTATCTGACTTACGTAAGATATTTGGATAATATAATAAATATTAATAACGTGAAATTATTTCCTCAACTTCATGAATTATTATGACTTCTTATTATATGTAGATACTTATGATGATTTATAAAATGCGTATAGTTATTAAGTAATAGTAAAATTATAATTGATAAATTATTTTATCCCGTCGATCGTCAATAGCAAAATATTTGCTTTGTAACCTTGCTTTTTTACTTTTTAGTATGAAAATATGACATTCATCTGCTGCTACAATTTAAGCGAAGCTTTTCATAAAAATATAAATTAAGTTCGTGCTGTTTCAACCTAGAAAAAAAAACACTCGTAAAAAAAGAAACGCTGAAACTTTCAAAACTAGTGTAAAATAGAGATGTGCGACCCTTAGCTCACCTCTCCACTCTATAATCCCCCGGCGTTCCAACTTTTTAACTCAGCCAAAAAATCACGAGGCAAAAGTACTTTCTTCTCGCGCGCGTCGCGCTCGCCATTCTCCTCGGAAAAAATAACCTTATGTAAATCACGTACGCTTGACCTCGGAGCATCTTTAACTGGATTTCCCCCAAGAATCGTCGGTAAACTTGCTGGAGGAGGTCCTTCCGGCCAAGTGCGTGTCCGCCCGAGAAACTTCCCGGGAAATTCCTCGGGCGCGTCTCTCTGCAATGTAAATTTTCGCGAGACTGAGGACCGAGAGCCAAGAAGTCGGACCAACTTTTTTTTTTCTTCTTTTTAAAAGGGGGAGTTTCTTGACCGCGTTGGAGTATTTCGTTTATTTCGTCGGAGCTCGAAGAAGTTGGCGTCCCTGGCTTTTCAGCAGCACGGTTTTCGTTTCAATGTTTTTATGCATCAACCATTTTTTTTTTTTTTTGTTCAAACATTTCTCTTTTGAGCGGAGGGACGTTATATTTTCCACCGCTTTGTTTTCGCCGGCGTGCTTACACTTTGTCGTTGGATTTATAGCTTATCTGCTTGCTTTCGCTTTGAGCTGTCCGCTAACCCCTTTTACGTTTCTTGCTCTTTTGCTTATGTTAAATTCGGGTGGGTATCTCGCATTCTATTATTGTACAAGCATACCTGATATTTGTACGCGCTCGCTCTATTCTTGAATCTCGGTTTTATTTACAAAATGTACTGCTTTCATAATTAAGTGCATTGTTTATTCCACTTTCGCGCTTAAATTTATACACAACATTGAGAAATTTTTAATTTATTTTTAAATATTTATTTTAACACGAAAATTTCACAATAAATATAGCGTTCTTTAATGAACATTCAATTAACAAACAGAAATCTGCTGCTGTTATTAAAATTTATACTCAATAAATAAAAAAATAAAATAATGAAAGATAAATTAACTTACATAACGTTTGTTTTTATAGTTAACAAAAGACATGGGAAACCCCAAGAATATGCTTTATTAAAATTCCAAAAAATGATATAACAGAAAGAGCATATTTTTTTTAGTTGAGGAATAAATTTATCGGCATTTCTGCAGATATCAAAATTATTAAGTAAGTGCCAGTTTAACCCAAGTTTAAATGAATATATATCTAAAATTAAGTCTGGAATTGGGTATGATATCCGCGCATTTACATTTTGATTACCTACAAAACTATCATTAGTATTCGCTCTCCGCCCTTTACTCTTTTCCGAGGATCTTTTTTAAATTAACATTTGTCTCTTACTCTCGCGCATGCATTATTATTTCTCCCTCGTATTTCAATTTAAATAAATGAACCTTTCCGAGGGACATATAAAAAATTCGAAAAGTCACGGACGTATGGAAATCGCTATAAGGTAAAAGAAAAAATGGTAAATCAGTATACAAGTACCGCCCACTCGATTTCCGTGAAAATTCGTTTCTCGCGGGAAGCCGAAAAGGGGTGACGAAAAAATGCACATTTTTTGATAGAGAAAGGTACCCCGTCATCTCGTCCAGGTGAATTTTTGACGCGTAAAGAGGGAATATCAAAGGGAGATTAAAAAAAGGAGTTCATTAAATCATGAGTTTCATAACTGAAAATGCGGATGGTGAAAAGTCAACGGAGTTTCGTAACTGAAAAGGTAATATTCGAAATACGGAGGTTGAGAGAGAGAGAGAAAGGGAGAGAAGTCAGCGTCCACATTTAAATATTCATAATGGATCGAGGGGTTAGAGTCAAAGTAGTTTAAAGGGGGCATGAGAAATTAATTTCGGCTCCTCTGAAACATAATTTGCAATTTCGTACAATGGCAACGAAGGAGCATCGCTAATATATTGTATATACATCTGCATCTCAAAGCAATACGAGAAACCTTGAGAAATTGGCTTGGTAATCACACTGAAAAATTTTATTTCTGAGAAAAAGAAGATGAACGTTAATTTAACGTTGCAAGATGATGGTAAAAAGACTCCGTTATTACACGTTGCCTTTTGATCTCCTTTTAACAAACAATCATCTTCAATTATATTTTAATATCGTAAATTTAATTGAGACCAAAGTTTCCTTATTACAATTCAAAGTTCAGCAATTTAAAAAAATGTGATTAAAAAATCAACCACCGTTTGTTTCTGCACGAGTGGCCCCTTTTTTTTATACAAAAGGAAAAGTAATTTATTACTTTTATCAATTTTTCGACTCGACGACGGAGTTTCCTCTGCTTTGCTCACCCATTCTTCGGCGCGGATGGTTATATAGACCGAATCCGCCGGAGCGGGCTCGCTGAAAAATCTGATTACATCGCACAAAAGTCGTAAAAGAATTTTTTTCCCGGGTCGTTCTCTTTACGCCCTTCCTCTAAATGAATGCACCGGACGGCATCAACGAAGACTCTTTTTCATCGAGAGGCTCCACCCGGAAAGACGCTTAGATCGTTGATCCCTTAAAGGGGACGCTTTTTTCTTAATACAGCCACTGTGACTTCGAGGCCTTCTTTTAATAAAATCAATTATCGGAATCGATTCTCCGTAAAAAAAATCACATGAATAATGCAACAATCTTATTACCCAGATATCGAAAAAAGGGAAAGGTAGACTGTTTGGACAGTGACTACTTGAATTATGATATTTTTGGAGATTAATAAGCACTTGATTATTTCTTCACGTTTGTCACTTATGTCTGATACTAGTTAATTAAATGATATTCGATTTAAAAAGTAAAAGTGTTTATGCCTCAAAACATTTTTAGTAAGTAAAAACAAACAAGTGAGTCAGAAAATTTTATTTTCAATTCAAAATAGTGTAATATTATGCATTTAAACATTCTTTTAATCTTTTTGATCAGAAACCCACCCCATTAGCATATCACTAAAGTTAGTATCAGTGTATCAGTATATCGGAACACAATTCCATTAAATAAACCACTTTATTGTCCAGTCAGTCTGTGTTCACCTTCAGCACTCAATTTATTTTATTTTCCATTCCAACTAGCCGTATCAAAGAAAGTAAAAAAGGAAACTCCCTCCAAATAGCCTCGACGTTCACTTTTCAAAATGAAAAGTTGAATTAGGAACCTCACGACGATTAATAAAATGTATAAAACACTGAACTTTTTCCACGAGCTCGCCTCTATCTCCTAATAAAGACGTGAGGTCGTCACGCGATTTCAGAAACCGCGGGAGCCCTTGACCGTCGGGGCGAAAATAAGCGCGCGCTTCCGCGAGCCCCGCAACCCTTGAGAGCCACGGCGAAGGTAGGAAACAAGAGGAGAGGGGCTCCAGGTCGATCCGTCATCCTTAAGTACCGCGACAACGACTGCCTGGCGTCGCTCGTCCTCCTTTCCACGGGTCAGATGCGAGGCGGACCGGGGGTCGACGGTCCCTCCGCCGCCCGATGAAAAATAGGCGCGCGGATAACGCGAGAAAAATGAAATTTTAAGTGCGCGGACGAAGGAGCGGAACTCGCGCCTGTCTCCTCCTGGGGGGTTATTCTGTAAGCATAGCGAACGCGTTAAATGGGGTTTAGCGACTATGCTATACTCTCTAAAATCCAATCAGTGAAAATCCACTGAAAATTAGTGCATATGCACTATTTCGAGTAGTTCAGATCA
>JAXIUT010034523.1:0-14031 GCA_035586675.1 Eurytoma californica | reverse complement strand
AATTAGTGAAACTTGCTCCACTAATCGCTAAATAGTGGAGCTCTTTTCACTATTTTTTAGTGAAATTCCACTAATTTCAGTGGTTTTTCACTAATTCAACTTTAGATAGTTGTGGGTACCTATGACAATTGAAATATATTTTTATGAATGGGAGTCGACTAGATGTGCATCGACATGAAATGTTCCACATTGACAATGTTCGTTCTTACTGGAATCTGAACTGTAGATCTAGACAAAGCGAATAAATTTTCGTAATTACACTATACTTCCAGGCATTATCGGACCCCTCCCCAGCTTTTTCCCCTCGAAAATTGATACCTCAGTGCACGTAATAGCCGGGAGTGATTGATGGAACCGAGTTTTAAACTCCCGCCACGAAAGCGCGCGAATAACAGATCATCTTCGAGCGAAATAAATTTACCTAACAGCCGATAACGCAGTTCCGCGCGGGACAAAAATAAAAAGTCGAAAGGGGCTCGAATTTCATCCTGCAGCGGGAGCGCGAGCGTCGGGATAAACTCGCGCGCGCGCGCCCAAAGCAGCCCGTGATTTGTAAGGATAAACAACTTTCCGGCGCGCGATGTACAACGCAATATATATCATCAGCCGTAAAGGCGGCGCGATTCTTTCGGCGTCCCCCGGTACCGTTAGCCTCGAGCCGGGCGCATAAAACTCACCCGGCAACCCCGTATAACTTCCACCTCGGAAACGGACGCACGATCCTCCAGTCAGTTCTCAAACTGTATACGAGAAAAGTAAACTAAAATAAAAGGAGCAGGAGTGGCACATTCGGACTCAATGTAGTTTCGACTACAGAGTCAACAAAAATATTATCACATTAAAAATTTTATAACATGAACGTAATCTGGAAAATTTACTATCAATTTTTTTTCGGTAGTTTACATGCACACTTGAAATGCACGTTTTTTATATGTAAAGTTAAATAATGATATAATAATTTATATTATAAATTTTACTTTAAAAATGTAGAAATTTTTCTAAAAGTTATTGTAAGTTTCATAATTTTTGAATGAACAAACGTACGATAACTTATAATAATTTTCAATAATTTTTTCTGTCTATGTGGACACTTTTGCAGATACTTTTGAGGAGAATTGATATGTTACTAATTTTTAAGTTCGCTGTACGGAAGGACTAGAAAGTCAGACTACATACTAAGGATCGCTTTATAACATTCTGATATAATACAAAAATAAAAAAAGTTTAAAAAGTAACGATCACGGTGTGATTATCTCACCGTTAAAAGTCTATAATAAGAAAGGTAGAATAAAATCTGAACTGATAGCCTAAATCAAGGACGCAATTACAAAGCCCGCGATCTCATTTCACTGGCAGTTGCACAGCTCCGATAAGCAAAGCACGCTTATAGCAGTCCGTATACGGCAAGATACGAGGAGAAAGAGAGGTATAGAGAGCGAAGCTATAAAATCTCGAGGGAGACGCAGTTTTCCACGAGGCGTATTATACGTCTCCATTACGGGGTTTTCGCCGTGCGATGATCGACGATCGCCGGGGTGTCGGGAGTCATTAGTCGGGTTAATGCACGCGAGATGGCCGCCTTTTTCCCGGGCCGCACACGCGAGCGCTCAGATAAGCGCGCTCGTGTTCTCCCCCCCCCTCCCTTGAGAGCGAGCGAGCGCTCGTCCCTTTTCCTTCCACTTTTATCGAGATATTCCCGGCGGAGGAGGAAGCCCAAGCGCCGTGAGTATGTGCAGCGCGGGGGAGAAAAAAAAGGGAAGCAGGAAGCCGCGGGTTAACTGTTTACGACGACGTGCCCTTTTTTCTTATGCCGCGCCGCCGCGGATGCACGTATGAGCTGCCCTGCCGCGCGCGCTTTGACCCTCCGCAGGAGACACCCAATGATGCACGGAGAGGCCGCATGAGATATGCCCGCGCGGCTATCAGATCGATCCTATCTCCGCTTTATTTGGACGAGCCCGAGCTTTTCTTTGTCGTGAGTACATATTGAGGTACAGCCGCGCGGGGAAACGAGAGGGAAAAAATTCAGATTTATTTACGAGAAGCGAAAGTTTACAATTTCATTGTTAAACGGCGCTTTTTTTACGGAGTTTATCTTGCACTTTTGCCTCAGCAATGGAATTTCATTTTTTCCGTGTTTTTTAAAAGGAAAGAATCGAATTATCTGTTTTGATGAAACTGTTCGACTGGATGTAAGATCGAGAAAAATCTAGTATAAAGTCGCTTTTCCTTTTTTTAAAATTCAGTGAAAGTACGCGTCGTTTCGACAATTACACGTCTAACAACATCAAAAACTCTAGTGAAGTAGCTAAGCAGTTTCGACGCGGCCATTAATTTTCGCTTTGTAATAATTTATGGTGCATGATTTTTAGCAGACTTTTAAAGAAACTACTAGACCGTTAGTCCGTCAAGATTATGTCAAACTTTTAAAAGGATTACAACATTTTTCCTTTCGACACATCCTAATATATAGACGTCATTAATAATGGCAAAAACTTCATTAAATAAAGGTAGAATAAAATGAATAATAATAGAACATTTTATTTAATAAAAAATTACATTTCATTTAACTTTTTCCGATTAAAATTTTGATAAAAATGAATTAAAAAAATAAAAACAAAATTCAGTCAATCACTTTTATTTTGTTCAGAACTTATAAGAAATAATTGTAAGCTTTATGATAAAAGTTCAAAAATGAAGAACCATAAGAAAATTTAAAAAAAAGCATAAAAATTGAATTAGTATTTGGATCAATTAATTATCTTGAGTAACATAACTGAAATCTCACCTCGATCTTATTAACCCAATTTGAATTGGCATTAAGTTAGCACTCGAATTGGGTTACATTTTAATTGCTTTAACTTGGACAGCGAAAAACGAGCCAAAACTCCCGCAGCTTTCATATCGGCGCACCCATATTCATAAAAAAGAAATCACAGCCATGAAAATGAACCCACCGAAATCAAATTACAAATCATTACCGACAAATAAAGGCGCTCCATCACACCGCGAGCAAATTTAATTATCACGGAGCTGCTGCCCACGACTCGATCGCCTCGTCCCGCGAATATTTGCCCGGCCATTAATAAAATCCCGATAAGATATCGGGTAAAACACGCGTCGCGGTAGGTGATAACGGGGCGAGCGTCTGTAAGGAGAAGAAAGGGGGGCGAAGGGGGAGGAAGCAAATTGGCTAATAAGCGTGGCCGATCCTTATCGCGGCGAGCGGATCGCCGCTGATAACGCGCCGAGGCTCATGCATCGCTGCCCCCGCTCGCGCGCGCTCGCGTAAATCATCGGGCCCGGCGGAAGCGTCCTCGCGGCACTTTTCTCCCCTTTCAGCGCTTCTTGCGCCGAGCGAGGCATGTGGGGCCCCCTCTTTCTCAATGCCCCCGCGCGCATCTCCCGCTCGATCGCCGGGGATTTTACAAGCCGCCTTATTCTTTTTTTTTTTTACTCCACGAGGATGTAAGGGAGAAGTTTGAATGAGTAATTATTTTGTTTTGCTGCGGGACGCTCGGGTGGAGAAGTACCGTTTACACAGGGGGGAGGCGGAGGTGGAAGATGTAACGCGGCGCATTGTGAACAATTGAGGTCTGAGATTTTATTGTCGCGGAATCTGGGGTCGTGATCTGCTAGGGAATTGTCTTTCGAACAGTACGTATTTTAAAATGAACAATTTTCTAAATTGTTATTAACAGTCAGTAAAGAAATTTGAATATTTATGTAAGATTTGATTTGTATTAAAATTAAATCTTAAAATTATGATTATTTATTTTATTTTAAAAAGAAGTATTTTTTTAAAATCAAAATCAAATTGTTGAAAATATACTAATTTTTGATAAGTAATGTTCGTAATATATATTCAAATTACGTCGAAATTGCAATTAATTTTCAAATTAAATCTTAATTGTTTTTTTAAATAATTTCCTGTAACCAGTCTTTCTTATTAAAAATACCTCAATCATTTTATGTCATTAAAACTAGATTGAATTTTTTTAATTCAGGAAACATTGATAACTTGCAAATGATATTGCTTCAATCATCAGACGCACTTTTCTCTTTTTCTTCATCAACCACTCTCTCCAGCTTCTTTTTTTTACAATAATTTCCCTCACTCTCTCTCTTTCTCACTCCTTTTCGCGGCTTTCACCCTTTTTCTTTCCGCGTAATCTCCATGCGATACGCATCATTCGCTCACACTTGCTTGGTTTTTTTTATTTCTCCCCGCCAGGCCGGAAATAATTGTTATGACCCCGGCTTTCCACGGGAGAGCCGAGAAAATCGGAGCTCCATCGGAGCAATGCGGATGCTCGGATACTTTATGCAGTCACTAACAGGTCGATGCTTGGAAAATTGACGCCGCGAGAAAATTTGCTTCTTACGCTCGCAGGCACGCAGCGAATTTTTCATCTCGTAATTGAACCATTCGGCCGATCTTTTCTTTAATGCGGATAATAGCCGCTCGTGCGCGAGCGGGCGAGGAGCCCCCGCTCAAAATGGCCTTTTAAAGGCTCCCTCGCGAATTCCGCTCGCGATAAATTGTTTCTCGACTGTTGGCAGCGTCGAACTCGCGGGCGCGCCGTAAAACGACCGAGGCGGCGTTCGCAAAATAAATCGTCCCGACGGCGCGCGGCGAGGGATAAAAAGGCGCGAACGCCAGATATTAATCCGACCGAGGCGAGTTCCGGATAAACACATAAAGCTGTAATTGACACGTGCTCGAGCGGCCGGGGCTACGCCTTCGAGATCGTTTCGCATCCTCCCTTCCTTCAAAACGGGTTTGAATATGCAAAAGAAGAGAATTCACGCGAATCGGACGTAGAAAGGACAATGTCCAGACAGGGTCTCTAAATTTATATAAAAGGGTCCAAATTTAGAAAAATAAATGTATTGAATTTCGTTTAAAAATTTCTTTTAAAAAAAAACATTTAATTAACGGATGTTTTAAAAATATTCTAATGTACGCAGTGGAAGTAGTAACAGATGAGCATAGCAAGACGTCGATATTTCTTTTTTTTAATTTCCTTTGAGAGGTACAATTCAATAATTTTTTGAATTATAATCCTCAATTTAATAATAAATCTTCTTTAAATACACTTTAAACGAGAAATAGATTGAGTGAAAATTTACTCGACGATTGAAGACGACTAATACTTACTGCGTGAAGTAATTAGAAATCGAGCCAAGCTCACTTCAGAGTGACTTAAAAACCATTCACTTTGCGAAGCACGAAAAAGCCGTGGTCGCAGCATTTAATTGATGTCCTCGTAATAGCAAGTAATCCTGGCGCAAGGCGTTTTTGATCGCCGAGTAATTACGTCGCGTGCCAATGCTGGAGTCCTCGGACCACCTAGGGTCTTCCTTTCGCGACGGCGAACTATCGTTTTGGACTGCATTTTGCGTAGGACGCGCCGCGGGCGAGTACCGGCTACTTAGACAAGCTCGTTACAACTTTGTCGCGACGCCTGGAAAATTAACGGCTGCGAGACGCGGCGAGGAAGCACCACTGGGAATTGACTTGTAGGGAAATTTAATTTATGGGTGAAATTAGCTTCCTCAAGTAGAATTGGTCGAGAGCAACTTCATTCTGATGAAGTAAACATTTTTTAAATGTACTGGAAGATGGATCCGTTCAGTGATAAATGATGGTTGAGCTTTTTTATATAATGGTACTAGACGTAAATTTTCTTAATAATGGAAGAAATAGTAATTGCTTTAATTTGATAAAAACAGTGTGATTTAGATACGAAATTAATTAACTTGTTCAATAAAAGCAGTGAGAAAAGAAACAAATAACGTTGAAAGTTATCGTCTTGCTATACTTGTCTGTATCTACTTAAAGATATCATAATATCGGTACATTATTAACAATGAAAATAAAATACACACTTCCACTAGCAAATAGATTTAACATCTTTTTACAGCTTCATGATTTACAATGGCAGTTTATACTTTTTACTTATAAAATTAGACTTGTTTCATTAAAACGCATAAAATAAAAAATTTTGTTATTTTAATTAATAAAATGCTTTTCATAACAGTGCGTTTAATTAATTTTTAAATAAAAATTGTTTATGTTGTTGAATATGATTTATAATATGATAAATAATGGGTTGCAAAATGAAACGATACACTGCACCAATAATAATAAATGAGCGACGGAATGCCAACGGAAAATAGATCGAGAAACGTGAGGCAATAAAACAAAGATAACTGAAACCGCGAATGTCTGATGTTGTAGTCCGGAGACAGAAAAGAGCGAAAAGTATGTCTGCGCATGAAACATGTACCTAGAACGGGATGACATTCTCCGGTACCGTTCGTAAACCATCGAGGTGGAAATAACAAACTCCACGCTCGACATTTCTTCTTTTTTTAATTGCATTTCAGCAGACATTCGCATCTCGTCAATTTTCCATCATAAAACGTCACCCGTAAAAATAAAAAAAAAGTTTTTTTTAACCCTTAAAAGATTTTACACCTCTTCTATGAAATATAACGTACATACTGGGCAATTTGAACTAGGACTACTTTCTAGTACCTATAAAATCACGGGTTTAGTATCGAAATTTATAAATTCACAAAAAACTCAAAAAGTCAAAAACAAGGTATTTTTTTAAAGTTATCAATTCTGTTACTCGAGCGTTTGAATTTATAATTTATCGAGAAAATGAAGATCGCCTTTTTTCCATGGAATTTTTTTATGGTTGCAAGTTTTTCCGCATCATGTAAACCCTGAGTGCCCTTTAAGGGCTAACTCAGCAAAGCTAAGGCATACTTGCGCATTCTAAATTACCCGCGTACGAGTGATAAGCAATTACGCGAGCGTGCGCGCGCGCATGCGTAATTTATGATATACTTCTGGACTGTAAACACGATATTTACGATGGCCGGGAGATTTATCAGCATAATTTGTCTCTGTACGCGGCGATGGGGGGGAAAGGTGCTTGCGCGGGGGAGCGGGGAGGGTCAAGGTCACCGCGGGCGAAGCGACACTTACGGCCTCGTGGTCGCTGGCCTCGTGGGCGAGCGACTCCCTCGTGTCGTTGCGGGCGCTCTCGTCCTCGTCCGGGCCCGAGCCGCTTCCGGCCCAGTAATCCTCCGTCGCGTCCTCCACCGAGGCCTCCTCCGCCGCCGACTCCAGGTCCGCGCTCTCCGCGCTCACCACCTGCACAAACGAATTCACATCGATTTTCATCAGTGCAAACTTTGCGTAAGCTCATTTTAATTGTATAGATTGACATATATATATCTTTTGCTTCTTCAAAATGGCTCATATTGATAGGCATATTTAATTTTAAGTTTTAGAAATGTGTTTTATAAACGATACATAGTTATTTTGCGCAAGCTTGCTTTTTTCATTCAATATGAAATATAACTTTATTAAATGCAGCTTTTAAATATTGGTAACAAATATTTCAATGATCAATCACAAAATTATCAAATTTCAAATGGTATACTCGTTACTATAAAATTAATATTTAACTTCCACTACAATGTATTCAAAATATCTTGGGACTATTTCAAAATACTTATTAAATTTAATATTACTATTTTTGTTTTTAATAAAATTAGCTTCTACTCAAACAAAAACATAATAAATAATAATATTGAGTTCTTTCTTAATTGTATGAAACTTTAATATTGCTCAATTGAAAATTAAACCGGAAGTATTAGAAACATCTGTAATCAGCAAAATTACTGTTGAAAATAGTAAAATACTATTAAAATATTGATAAAACACAATCTTCCCAAAAAATAAAAACAGAAAAAATGTAATAGCAGCTTACTTCAGTATAAATCTTAACGATTCGTACTTTTTGCATTCCATATTAACGAGATAATTTTAAAAAGTTTAATTTACCAGTTACGGCGCAAAATAATGGAAGCAAATTTTTCCTTTTAATCGATTAATACCGAATGATTAAATATAACGATCCAATAAAATTTTAATCGATCCTAAATTATTCTCTCTTAATCGATGAGCGCAGCGTGCTTATTTATCGCGTCTGTGAAAATATTTCACTATCTCAAGAAAATCCCAATAAAATTTCCTTTTTTTTTTGTTTACCTCTTATAAATTTACTAAAATTTATTCAGCGTGCGCATCCGAGTGCTATCCTTCGAGCCATTCGATTTTGCACGTATCTGCTTTATTTATAAAGCGTTAATGAAAATTGAGTAATTACTCGGGCAACCTTTTATGATTAAAAGTGCAAGAGATTTACGATGCAACTCACCCGTGACCTTGACGAAAGTGCCGCCAGCATCCAAACGACAATGAATCTGCAACATGAGCAAAACGAGGCGGCTTTAGTAAAAGGAAGAGTGGCGTGGCCTATTATAACGTAATTTTAAAGTAGAAAAAAGACTAAATACGATTGAAATTGCTACAGTAGAAATAAAATTTAAGTACACGTCATATCCTCGGCGAATTCAATCTCATGCTCAAACATCCCTAGGCCATCACCGATAGAAGCTTTAATGCTCGCAGGCTTTCTTGCCGTACTTCATCTTGTCCTTTTTTTCTAATTTTACGGACAACGTAAAAATTATATTAAAAAAAATAATATAATAGTGTGGAGGAGTCGCTGCAAAATTATTATTTATTGATAGCTTTAAATATAAAGCAGTGATGATTATAGCCAAGTAGGTCTTTATTTGAAAAACCATATTGTTTTCGATTCATTATATCAAAATATCAAAAATACTCTCACTTTTTTTTAAAATAGTGTCACACTTCATTCAGTAAATAAAATTAGTCCTTATATAGTACGAAATCTCTCATTCCTTTAAAAAACGGGATGACCTTATTTCCTTCAGTTCGTCTCTAGTTACGATTATTTGAGCAGTTTCTCTTTCAATATTTTTTATTCTACTCCATGATTATTTTTTATATGCCTGATCTAGAGTATTAAAAAAGCTATTATATGCATGCCTTACACGCGTAAGTAGAAACAGACGAGTGTAGACAGACCGATCTTTAATCAGTTTTATTTTTCAAGTTTTCCAACCGGATAAAGATATAAAATTATTTTTAGGCCGAATGAACATTTTTGAAGAACTTCCATACATTCTCAATAATGACTCAACTTCGTCACGGTTAACCCAACAATCACTCATTAACATTGATTTAGAAATCAAGTAAAAACAATCGACTGAGCTTAATATTCTCGTAAAGCATCGTCTACATTTTCTATTAGTCCATAGGCGAGCGGGCTGCAACCGCGGATCTAAAGGAAGGGCGGCGCGTACACATTAGTCGGGCGAGCGATCGGCGGGCACTCAATTACCGCGGCGACTCGTTGGCGCGACTGCGCGAGCTTATGAATCCTAACGCGGTCGGCGAAATGCGACGTACAGCCCCCGCGCTCACGAGTTCGTTACACGATTATTATTGGCCCGGCGGTGATTGCGGGGCAGGACGCAGAGGCCGGGATCGACCGGGCCGTGACGCGGGCGACAACGAGCGAGAGATCGCTCGGGACGTGGCGATTACATCTTGTGCATCTTACGACGTGTGCGATTGGACGGTTTAGAGCCTCGCGTTGAATTTATAGTCGGCTTTGATGAGTTTTGCGGGATCGATTTTCATTGCGGGCTACGCGTGAATTAAAATGTTTTTTATTTAATAATATGTTGGTACAGTTATTCAGTGATAATATGTGCCTTGGTAGAAATCTGATTACTTTCTACAAAAATTGAAGCGACATTGATTTTTTTATCTAAACATGGTTAAACAAGTGGTTTTAGTATACTACATTTTTAGACAACGATTAACTATGTTAATAGAATTGGGAAATATTTAATATTTGCAAAATAATAAAATTTCTTAAAATACGCGTATAAGTAGTAACAGACAAGTGTGGTAAGACTATATAGTATACGTATACTACTTAGATTAGAGATTAGAGAGTTAATCGTTTGTTTAAAGCTTATATTTTAGATTGTAAGTAATTCTGATTTGTTTATTTTGATGATTTTATTATTGAAATTGTTAAATTGTTAATTTGGATTAAACTGGATGTTTTAAAAAATAATATCAAAAAGTTCCTTTCATTTTTACAGAAATCGAAATATCAATAAGCTAATTTAATTTATAACTATTCTTACAAAAGTTAATAAAATTTTACATAGAAAATTAATTGATAAAGCCCTGCATCGCCTCTTTGTTTCGAAATTCATCTTCCAGACGATCTCGCTAATAAAATAATGAGCACGGTCATAAATTAAACTGCGTCAAATACCGTAACTATACAGCCAATGCACGCACGTCGCATTTTTTTCGCAAATTATAACGATAGCGCGTTCCCGTTCGAAGCAAAAAGGCAACGAAAAAAAAGACAAACAAAAGTGCGAGCCTCGCAGCAGCTTTCATCGCGCTGCAACTTCCCGCTCGGACGATAAGTGTACAGAAAGGACGTAAAAGCCGAGAAAACGGTGGAAAAGGCAGTGTGCTCTTATCGCGAGCGGGAAATCAATCGTCCGCCGCCGATGACGAGCGGCGCGCGAGCCCCGCGGCAACTTCATCCAGCGTCCGCGCGCGCGCACACACACACACACACTAAGTACAGGCTCTAGCGTAGGTATACCATCTCGCATGTGGTGATTACGCCCGAGCGCGGAGATCGATAGGAGGGACGAAATCGGCGGACAGGTGAAGGAGATCGATCCGCTCGCCTTCTCCACTTGTCCGGCAAATTGATGCCTCTTATGTGGGAAATTGTTGGCTGCGCCCTCTGCGTCGCCTCCCGCCAAAGGACTTCGTTAGCGCGTCCTTTTTTGCCTAACAGGCGTGACGACTGCGGCGCGACTCGATTTCGGTGGGCGGGACCGGTTGAGCGTACTCAATTGACGGCGCGGTAGTTCGCGCTGAATAATCACCGCGGGGGCTGTGGCGGGGCGCGGCAAAATACACATAGTTAAATTCGCTCCGCAAATTAGCGAGTTAAACGAGCCAAATTAAAATTAACAGTTTTACCTTACTCTTAGTATGCAGATTGCAGGCTCGCCCGCTACCGTCATGCTAATTTATGCAGATTCAAGTACGAAAACATCGGCGTTATTCATATAATGAAAAAACTTTTTCTAATTATTGTTACACATAGTTGCACATTTTTCTCCCTAAGTAAATTAACATAAAATAGTTCAACCTGTCAGCAAGATGATAAGTCGAACGTATCAGTGTCTGCTTTAATTAAAAACAGTAAAACCACGTAAACCTATAGGGTGCTGACAGCTTCGCCAGCTCTCGTCCACAAAAAAAGTCACGCCGTAACTAACAGTAAAAAAAAAATGCCACAAATTTATTACTTTAATACCTTTATAATGAAATGTTTTCGACTGGGACGTATTGCGTCGTCGTCCCGATTTGGCGAGGCAATCGAAAAAACGGGGAGAGGCGTGAAAAACGGCCGCCGCCGCGGCGACATTATTCCCCGTTGAAGCGGACAGATTAGAAAGCGGACGCGAGCGCGCGCTTTAATAAACATAAGGTGTCACCTGGATATTGGAGCGCGGGCAAACTGGTCGGGTATCCTTCATCGTTGGATTACCCATTAGAAAGCTAAATCACCCCAGTCAAAGGCGGCGCGCGGCCGTCTCTCGCGCGCGCGCGCCTCGGCATCCGAACAAAACGCGCGCCCGGCGAAATTAATCGCACGCGTCGAGCGAGCAAGTAGATCGCATCGGGCGCGTCATCGGCCCGGTAATGAAGGTGGCCGTGGACGAGCGACAAACGAGTTCGCGACCTTCCGCGTGCAAGGCCAGGGTAAATAGACCAATTTTATTGCGCCGCGCGCGAGGGAGTAGACGTGGCTTGACCTGAGGGTGGACGATATGGCGATCACTCGGTACTTGGTTAACTTTTATGACTGTTGCGATCGTTTCAGGCTTGAGCGTCGAGGGACTGTAATGGTAGTATAAAGGGGGAGGATTTATTTTTATAACGCGGAAGGCTCAATTTTCCACGTACTGCAAATTTAGATTCTTTTTCTTTTTTCTATTATTTCATCGAAATAGTGACGTCACCACGCCGTAGTATGTATTATAATATATAGGGTAAAGCGGGGCATAGCGGGCCATACGGCAATCTGAACCTTCGGGGAATAGTGGACCACCTTATCAAATATGTTGCATTTGGTGTGAAAAACATTTAATAACAAGTTTCATTCAAATTAAAGCATTTTGAAAGATTATCATTGTTACATTGCAATATTACTATATACAAAAATTATATATAGTAATACTGCAATGTAATGATGACAATCTTTCTAAATGCTTTAATTTGTATGAAACTTGTTAATAAATGTTTTTCACACCAAATGCAACATATTTAATTGGGTGGCCCACTATGCCCCGAAAGTTCATATTGCCCCATGACCCTTTATGCCCCGCTTTCCCCTATTATATAACAGTGTACAATTCTAACGTCACACGACTTCTCGAAGTTTCATACCTTTACTAGTAATCATTAAATTGGAAAAAGAAAAAATTCGTGTCATTTATTTTCACCAAGACAAAACAATGGAAGACAAGGCCGAAGTTGATGTACGTTTGATTCTAAGAGTCAAAACATTTAAATATTATAAAGAAAATAGTCAAAAATAATATTAATATTTATTTTAATAAAAAATTATTATTGAGGTATTAAGGCAGCCATGTCGCCGCGAAACTATAATTATACAATTTTTTTCTTAATTACGTAAGAAATTAAAATAAAAACAAATTTAAATGATCGAGTCATTCATATAACATAATGATATCTCAGGATACACACAATTTCCTCTTATATAAGATTTATAATTTAAATTTGCTTTTTAATATTAAACAAAAATTAGGAAGGAAATGTCGAAAACAAATTATTTCCATTAAAATTTATGAAAAGCAGCATACACCTAGGGTGTATAAAATGACAAATTTTATAATGAAACATATAAAATAATAATATTCGTTTATCGGCGTATAAAAAGCCAATAAATCACCGCCCTCCAAGTACCTGCAATCTGCAAGATCTCCCTCGCAGTTCCATCACGCGAACGGCTGTGGATAAATCGAAAAATAGCGAAAAGTCGATTCAATACACTGGAAATTGCCATCGCGTCTCCGGGGAAAGAAGCGCGTCCAGCTCATTTCAGCCGGGGTCGATCACGCGTTGCGCGCGCGCGCGCCGCTCTCCACATATAACGTCCCCGCTGAAAAAAGCCCAATTCCGGGGAGAATCCGAGCGTCCCTTTTTACCGGGCGACTGGCCGTGGCGCGCGCGAAAAACAAACGAAGGCCGCTGTTATTGCATAACAGTACAGGCCCCGATGGCGTGCGAGCGCGTGCGCGCGGGGCCCGGGCAAGAAGCGCGCGAGGTTATTACTATCGTAAAGTCGAGGCCGGGCCGTGGTGGGGGGGAAAAAGTCGCCGGGCAAGGATTGATTATCGCCGGGAACACGCGGGGATGTGGCTATTAAACTCCGACGAAAAAAAGGAAAAAATAGAGAAGGAAGGAAGGACCGGTGCGCGGAGAGGCGCCTCCCCGCGCACACACCTTCTTTTTCTTCCGAATGAGCCCCGATATAGGCGTAGGTATCAGGTGGTCCGTCTCGATATAGCGATACCGCGGCTGGACGAGGATGAGCGTTGATTAATTAAAGGTTTGTACGTGCGCGTTGGAAGTGGGTTTATTGCGAGGTGATAAGAGTAACGCTTGCGCTTATGCGATAAAATTGATACGTACTGGGTAATTATAAAGTGAGCGTATCTTTTAGTAAAAGGAATTTCAGATTTCCTCTTTTTTCTTAAAGAAAATTTAACAACTTTAATTGATGCGCAAACGTGATTTGTGCATTCTTTTCTTGAAAAGAGAAAATGAGTTCGTTTATTATTTGTATTAACAACAGATACGGAATAGATTTTTATAGACGATTTCTCAAGATACAGAGAAAATTCAAATTTTAATATATGTAGGGGAGAGCGGGGCATAGTGGGCCACCCCATTAAATATGTTTCATTTGCTCTGAAACATATTTAATGGGGTGG
>JAXIUT010034512.1:0-14031 GCA_035586675.1 Eurytoma californica | reverse complement strand
CCTTTCTTTATCTCGTTTTCTTTTATGCTGAGCTCCTTCAATCTTTTTATGATCCCGCCTCTCTTGTTTATCTTTACGTCTATTAACTATTGCCGTTGTTGTCGTTCATTAATTACGAGAAATACTTCGCCTCTTCCCTAAAAAATTTATTAATCTTGTTTTATTTTGGTGCTTGATAATATCGATCGCAATTCTATTTAGATCAAGAATTTAGGAAAATAATACATACCAGTCTAAAGAAATTCTACATATAATAAAGGATTTTATTGCTTACTAATCTAAAACTTTGTAAAACCGAAGAAATTTAGCTTTATACAAAAAGCAATGCGCGTGTCACAAAAAATATCGCATGTATCTAGTTTGTTGTCTTTGACGAACAGAGCGCACTCATCTTCGGTTCATGCTGATTAGTATTCGACTTGTACTAAAAACTCCACATTTACTTTATGCCGTACATACATAATGTACTTTTGTTTTGCTTTTACAACAAAAAATTCCTGAAATCTTTGCAGATGATGATGTAAAAATAAATATATTTTAACGAAAAATTTACAATTGAATCTCTATTAAAAATGTTTAATTTTCCAGACATTTCGTTTAATTTAAATTACGTTGTTTTATACTTTTAAATTTGAATGAAAAACGATGTATGCAAAACTGTAAAAATAAAAACGATTAGTTAAAAAGCCAATCGATCCCTACAGAAAACAAACTTTTTTCACACTCGTTAAATAACGCTTAAATGGAGTAAATTTCGAAGCGCGTACACTCGCGCATCAATGAATGCGGTGATCAGGCAGCGGGTCGCCGAGTTGACCCTCCCTCACATAATAAACCAATGCGGGCTACACTCGAGTCGCTCTTTCCCGCCGCCGTAATAGTCGAGGCGTTTTAATTACGCAAGTCATTCTCTCCGCTCGCGCGAGTCCTGTCAATATACGCCAGTGTGTGCCGCGCGCGCGCGTTGAATTCGAGTGCAACTTCAATTTGAACACTGGCGCGCACTCCTCCCCCTCCTCCTCCTCTCTCTTTCTAATATACATATCTGCCAGGGTGCACGTATTGGAGTGGGGTGTAGGTGCGCTCGAGCTTCCGCCGTGATTGTCCGCGCGCGCGTCGCTCTAATCGGGTGCATGCATGATGCATGACCTAATTCGTGATATCTCGCGCGCACTGCTGCACTCGATCCGCGCGCGCGCGACCGGGGAACAAATATTAAACACCTGGTGCTCGCGGATGCGTTCGTGATTTTTCGGAGCTCCCGCGGCTTCTTTTCTCTTGCGATAACGCGAGAGCAATTTTTTTTTCTGTTTTCTTGTGACGCCGCGTCTGTTTCGCTTGTTTGGGAGTGTTATTTTGTGCAGGTGGGAAAATAGAATGCCTGTGATTTCTGACGATCGGCGAAAGAAATAAACGCAACGATATAGGCAGTATTGAAATTTTAAAAATTGGGGACTGATGGTCAATTGACCTTTTATTGAAATTTACAGAGAATTTATTAAGTTTATATTATTTATAGATATGTATACAATCTTCTTATGTGAAATGAAAAATTTTAAAATAAGTATTCGTATTTAGAATTTTATTTAAAAATTTAAATTAATAGTTTTTTTTTAAATTTTTGAATTCTTATTCCTGTTATAAAATTCTAGAAATCTAAAAAAATGATATAATATGGAAATTTTACTTAAATTGATATACAAACTTTTTATTCGCTGAAAATTTAAAAAAATATAGTAATAATTAAAAACAAAAACATTCTTTTATAAATTTTTACTGTAGTTGTTTTTTGTTACGAGCCTTTAATACTCACGGTTAAGGGAAAAAATATGTTGTTAAAATAATGTTTCGTTTACAACAAAATTCTAGAAATCTAATTAGTAACTTTTTACTTCAATTATATACAAACATATTATTCCTAGAAAATATAAAAACGTAGTAAAAATTAAAAAACAAAATTCTTTTATAAATGTTTACTATTGTAGTTTTGTACGAGTCTTTAACATTCGCGGTGAAGGGAAAAAATATTTTGTTAAAATAACGTCGTTTTTTCCAGAATTCTGCTAGTAATACAGATATCAGGATATCAGGATCATTTACATATCGAATTTAAACTTCAAGAATTTTTACCTCATTCGCGCGCGTGCGTCTATGCTGAAAATGCTAATGAGCACACCTTAACTTAAGTCATAGATAACTCAGTTAAATTTAGCGACAAATTTTTGCGACGTCGACGTTTGGTATAGGAACGTCGTTGGATCGTGCATTGTAATTCCTTTCGTACATCCATTGTCCCGACATTTTCCATGGGAGACGTGCCACGACGCGGCGACAACGAACGAGTTGGCTCTCGAAGCGATGCCGCGCGCGCGTTCGGGCACTTGTTCGAGCATCGTCGACGTTTCGCTTTTATATATAGGTTATTCCGGGGGATACCCTCGGCGTGACCGAGCTTTTTCGCACTTGTCGGCAGAACGTCCCTTGCCAAAAGCGTTTTGCTCTATTGTGCTTAATGGACTTTTCGAGAATTGGCATTTATGGATGTCTCCCTCTTTTCTGGTGGTACGACTTTTTTTAAAGATATGAGTCACGATAAGCCGGTATCGAGGAGAGAGAGAGGGGCACTTGCCTTCGGCTCCAGAAATATCGCGATATTCGGACTCTTGTCGTATTATTTTCAGAAATCTATTCCAATATTGCGTGATTTATTGGAGCGGCATTCGGGCGCTTTTTATAAGCCGAGAAAAAGCTGCGGAGTTTGAGGTAGCAGTTCATACAGCTGAAAAATTGGGAAATTGATTAATGGAAGGAGTTCCTGACGTAAGGATTTTTTGTGCGGCGCAATAAATCTTAAAGTGAAATGTTTCAATAGTAAATTATTTGTCTGTCTAATTATCGAATTATTTAGAAAAATATAAATTTATTAGACATTGCAGGCTTACCGCAGCTGACTGTTTAATTTCACTGTAGCGTGAATTACGTCAATCGCCATTTCTATTTTGAACTGCAACGTAAATTTAACTCGATCATTTTCAAAGTAAATACTTATTGGAGCTTCACAAGTAGATACATATCTATCTATAAATTAATTAATCCGAAAAACCAATAGTGTGCAAATTAGTGCAAAAATGTAATTAGTACAGCCATTTTTGAAAATTTGAATTAAATAAGTGTCCGTCAGAAAAAGTTTTCCCCCGAAGTCCGAGTTAAAAGCAAAGCCACGAGTTTATTTCATCAAAGTCTTAAAGTTATTCGATCAAGTCTCGCTCATTCAGAAGGGGGCATCGAGGCTCATCGAGCGAAAATCTTCAGAAACCCGCCGCGAGAAGAGAGGTAGAAAAAAAAGGAGTTTCTACGGCGGCATCTCGCGAAAGTTCGACTGCTGAGGAGCTTTCGTAGTCATCAATGCCGAACCGTTGAACTTCTCAAAGATGAAGTTATCGTCCTTGGGATTTCGCGCTATTCGTCTTTCCGGCGCTCTGCACGCTCGATTTCCGGAATTAAATCGTAAATGCCTCCCGACGGTCTTTTCTATTTTCCGTTCGATTTTCGAACCGGCGATAAGATTACGACCGATTTTATGAAAATTTTAATTGTTCGACATTCGACTTTTCATCATTTTACGCGCTCCGAGAGCAGTCGCTGACTTCGGAGCGAAGTTGCTTCTATTCTGCATTTCAGCGGGTATTTTATTCTAAGTTTTAATGCGTTAGCGTATGTTGGAGAGTAACTTCTGACAAGCCTTCAAGATTTCTTGGATGAAATTCTGGGCTGGAGTTTCTAAACTTTTGTTTACGGAATAAGACGCACATGTAGTAAGATGGGTTGTAGGACGTAATGGTTCAACAGGCAATGTGAAATTGTTGTCTTGATTTTATTCAGGAATGATTTATTTATAGTAGTTTTTCAAAAGTTACACATAAACCGGATTGACTATACTTAGTCAGTTTCATAAAATCATACATATTTTAATTGTATTGTTCACTAGTGTTGCTTTTATGTCATAACAGAAATGTAAATTTTTTTAACTTTAAGTTGAGGCGTGTACGTTTAATAAAACGAGTATTTGGTACTTTCGGCGAGTGTGCGGTGAAAAAATCTTTAGCTACAAACTTTAATTTACAAAAGTAAAATAAAAAACTAATTTGTGGATCTCGGCGACCCCCGAAAGGAACGAAGTTACCCTGGTTTATTACGACAGAGAGAGAGAGAGAGAGGCCCGGGTGCCGGCCTACCCGTCGGTGATTAAGACCCTTGAGGATTACCTATATTGTCTTAGTGTCTTAATACCGGACCATAAAGTACGAACAGGTATCAGCGTAAAGAGTATTTGAGTAAAGAGAAGAAGGGAGTGACGGAGAGGGAAGGCGGTGCTTTTTTCTCTCTGTCACTCTTTCACGTCTTACGGGTTGGGTGGAGATTTATTTCAAATAGGTCCGTTCGTTTCATCCCCAGTCGCCATACCCGCCATAAGGAACTTCGGTCCCAAAATTCCACTCGAAAACTATGGCTTATTTCCAATTTTCCTTACAACTTCTATTCTACAACTGCTTTTTAGACTAAAAATCTATTCTCCAGAATATTGCAGTATTTTTCAAACTTCAATCGCGCCTAATTTTCTCTATTTTCCACCCAACCTACACCCTCCGCCGAATCGAACCTCCGACGTGCGCAAACAAACCGCATCTCGAGTTAAAGCGGGAAATAAGAGGCGCCGGCGTCGGCCATTTATTCAAGAAAAATAACTTCGCCCCTTGCCTTCTGCCGGAGCCGCTCGAAGTCGCCACTTTTATTCCGCTCTTTCTGTTTCACGGTGCGGCGAAACCCGCTAGAGCGCGCGGCGCCTGAATAATCAACGAGCTATCATGAATACGCATTAGCCGAGCCACCGAGCGTGGCGCATTATTCAGGATCGCGCCAGCCGTCCGACGATCGCATTTTCCGAAACTGCAGAGCCCCGCGCCAGTCGATCAGAAATTGAATTTCGCTTTCGATACACCGAGTGGGAGATCGTACCTTCCTGCTATCTGACTTCATAAGTATTTGTAGGTACTGGGGTTTGCAGTAGTAATGATCTTCGCTGGATGATTAGGCATAGGTAATTGTTAGGGACGATTGTAATCTGTCGAAACTTTGAAAAAAAACTCGGAAAAAAATCTTTTTTTCAATTCTGTATGAAAGGGTCTGTTTTCATTCTGGAAATAGAGGATTTCAAACGTTATCGAAAAACTTTCAGTTCGAAGGGAGAAAAATGTTAGTTTCCCTCGCTTTAAAAAATTATGTAAACGTTGTGAAAGACTTAAAATGCATGATCATCTATCGAACTTTCTTGCACAAAAAAGACCTTTTTATGTCATTGTTGAAAAAATACGGGAAAAAAGCTATTTTAGACTCGGGTATAAGATATTTTTAGTATCCTTTTCCATCTTGTGCTGAGTTAATACCCACGCTCGAAATAGCTAATTGTCTTCTTCCCTTGTTTTGTTACAAAATTACTAGATAGCATTATTTAAAAAAAAGCCTTTTGTTTGAAGTATATAATAACTTTGAATAATTGAGAAGGTAGTTGAAGCTTGAAAATAAATGAATTTGAACACTTTGACGTAAATAAACAGATTTAATCTATTTATTCATCACCAGAGAGTACTTAATTAACCTAGAGATTATAGAATAGTTTACTTTACGCGATAAGCTAAGTAGATGATATTAAAGCTCGCCCTTTCGCGGTTGCTCTGACTCTAATTCTCACTAGCAAGGCTGTAATCGAAACAACCTTTCAACACGATTTTTATTTTTATTAGTATTGTTCGTTAACAATTCTAAATTACAAAATAATATAGTAACGTAATGAATGAGTAAATAGAGACCAGAAGGGAGTCTTTTTATTACAAGAAATTGTAGGTGTGTAAATGAAAAGCATGTACGTACAAATCACTAGACATCTTGAAAAAAAAATTACGAATCTCTAATCAAGGAAATGACGGAGCATGGGGCTGTTATATTAGGGATCATTTCATTACATGCGTAATAAAGAACTTTGTGAAAGTACAATAACTAGTAGTCAAAGCTAATGATCGCTTGTGTGAGTCGAACTTCAAAGGAAACGAGCTCCAAAGCTTTTCTTCAAAGAACTAAAATTAGCATACTTGACTTTCACGTAATTTTCCAAACGAACTAATTGCTTATTTTACAGGTTTAATTAAAAATGTATTATTTATCAGTAAATACTTTCAATTCCTCCAAGCAACAGCGAATTAACTTTTTCAATCCTTGTAGAGCATCTACTTTCGAGAGCACAAATAAGAAAGCTCGACGTTCATTTTAATCCCGCAAAAAACAGCCAGTCTATCAGATTCTCTTCCTCCGCCGAGCAGATCACCTCATTACTTCCATCCACGGGAGCGTGGCAGTCCTCTGAGAGTCAACTACGTGAGAAAATAAGCATTCGAGCATGAATAAACAAGCCCCGGCTAAACAAAGAGGACCCGCCCAGCAGCCTAATCGCGACAGCTAGAAGCCCCCGCGGAAGAAAGCCGTCGCGACGAATGGAGAGCTAACGAGCACCCAGCTCGTTGTTACGGAGCTTACTTTGTCTTCGATTCGTCTGCCGTCGGATCGGCGTCCCCCGCGATCGCGTACCCGCCAGGTACAGAGATCCGAGTTAATAAAGAGTCGGCCGCGGATGAAAGCTGCGGATAATATTTCTAGCTGGGCGTAATTTACGACCAGCCCAGGGTTACGGGCAGATGTGCAGAAGGGCTCCAAACAGCTATCTTTAGAGCGCACGGAGCCCAGGTAGTACATTTATATATTCGGATAAATATGGGTATACTACCTGGGCTCGGTGCGCTCGGAAATTAGTTGCTTGGAGCCTTTCTCTGAGCGCACCGAGCCCAGGTAGTATATCCACATATTCCAATAAATATTTTCTACCTGGGCTCGGTGCGCTCGGAAGTTAGCTGCTTGGAGCCCGTCTCAGAGCGCACCGAGCCCAGGTAGTATATCTACATATTCCAATAAATATATATGTACTACCTGGGCTCGGTGCGCTCTGAGATGCTTGGAGGTCTTCTGCAAAATCGCCTGAAACCCTGCTGGACGTTATTACTCTCGAGTCGTCTCGCTTCCCTCCCTTCCCTTGAGCTTTAAAGCTCGTCAACAGCCGCGCGAAATTCTGCATTATGCATTTATTTGTAAGTTTATGGCCCTCCGCTTATTGCCGCTATACCTACACTGAAAGGGATTCGGCATAGCAATTAAACTTGGGTCAGAGTAGCGGCGGTACCGATATTCGGCGCAGTGCGGACGTTGAAAAGGGACAGCTACTGCTCTTTTCGTGCGTGTATCGGCTAGGGGATGCTGCCTACCTGCTGGCTAGAGCAGTGTCTATACTGAATCGGCGTACCGCCAGCGCCGTTCGGAATAGCTGCTTACTACTCTTATTAAAAGTGTAGGGTTGAGGGTCGAATGTTTTTCGAGTCGTTATGCCCCTCGTTAGCCGTTCTTTTGAGTGACAGGAGAGTTTATTAGGGTTTCGGGGTGTGGATGTTTCAAATTAAATTTTACTTTTGTACTTAAATTGGCGTAGTCAAATTGAATTTTTTCGAATTAACACAAATTCTCTCCTTTTACTCTCTTTGAAATATGAAACCTGTGAAACTTGTACTGCTGAATATTGCACAATCCGATATTTGGTCAAATAAAATTGGATCTTTAGCTTAAAAGGTTGAATTTCAAAGGTTGGTATAAATGATTTTCATTAATTCGCTTTGTACTTTGAAGTAGAAACTGAGTATTTTTAATTAATACTTAATGATTTGTTGTAACTTAATATTCGATTATTTCTTATTTAAAATTTATACCTGAGTAAAAAAAACTTATATTCTCAAAAATTTATTCCTGATCGAATTGCGACTTAGACGAAATGTTAAGATTGAAATAACATAAGTTTTCGCCACACGCTCGCCGAAAGTCCAATTTCCCTCCCGGCGATCCATCGGGAGTTTGTACTTTCGGCTCGCTGTTGGTGAAAAATAGTATACATACCTAGCCCTGTATAATAAGAAAGCCTCAGATCACATGTTTGTCGATACGTAATACTACTATTTATGCACGTACTCTAAAAATTTTGTTCCGTTCCTATCTCGAGGGCAGTGTTCTTGATTGACAGTTACAAATTTTTTCACAAATTTTTAAACTTTTTGATAAAAAAAGAGAAGTCAAAATGACAACTGTACAATGCCTTTGTACAAATCGTGAAAATTATTGGTGGTGTGTGTTATTGGATGGTTTAGTTAGTGCCGTCGTAACAGTGAAATGGGATCACCCAGTACATTCGGAGCCTGTGATTTGCTCGTGGCGTAAATTCTCCTGTCGTCACATCGATGAAATGTTCGGAGATTTTACGCGAGTTAGTCGGTTATAGCGTGTAAAAGTCCCGGTTTAAAGAGACATTTCTAAATCGCTTCCGACTGAAGCATTTCAAACTACTCGCTCGACTTTCATATACGGTTTTAATAAAAATGATTACATCGACATTATAGTATTAGGTAAAAATCAAATAAAATGTAACTAATATTTTTTAAACATTAAACATTATTTTTAATAATTGTTAAAAAATAATTATAATGAGCGTATTTCAGTACTTTACTTTGATTAAACTTTAATTTAAAGAATTATTGAACTGAAAATATAATTAAACAAAGTAGATGTGTATTACCAAATTAACAAGCATTGTACTTAGTACTAACAACAACGTTTCGCGCATTCGTATTTTCCCGACTTTGATAAATGACCGCAAACCGCGGAACAAAGAAAATCTCGCACAAAGCCCGGGTGCAACTGTAACGGGTAAAAGTGTTGGGTTTAAACTGCTGCCCGGAGAGCCTTGTTATCTGGAGCCCGTCATAAAAGCGCATAATGCTCGCGGGCGCGCGTACGCACACGGCCGCGCGATCGCATTCAAAAAGCAGAGCGCAAGCCGGTGTGTTATACGTACGCGCGAGAAAGGGGATTGCTCGTAATTGGGCGGCGCCGCGGGCGAAGCTCCTACTTGCACTTCTCGATTCACGGCGGCGTATATACGCGGTGTCCCCGGTCAGCCGATGACGGCCGGCGGTTTGTCCATCTGGCCCGGTTCATTTGTAAGCTCTGGCACGCTAAATAGCTGCTAATTATTGTCACGCTACATAGGAGTGTCTTGATTAGCCTATGGCTGCAGGGATCGGGGGGGATCATCGCACGCGCGCTGAATATTCCATTCGCGAGGGAATCAATTGTCCGTGAGCCGTTGTATTGCAAGTGCTTTTGGTTGCTGAATTCTTGATTAACACGTAGGGTAATCTATTGATTTGTCATAGGAAATGACATTCCATTTTACGACTGAGAACTAGCTTGTTTGAAGGGAAATGTTGGACAAAATGAGAGAAGAGACATTTTCAGCTGATTAAACGATTTTTTCAAGTTTGAAGTCATTTATCGAAATGGCTTAGAATTCACTGTTAATGGATAAAATGGTTTAACGATAAGTTGGAGAAATAGGAAATATTTATGATGGCTGAAAAAAAACTATTACACTTATACAATCTGAACTTTATAAAAGTCTATAAATAAACATTTTTAATCAGAATGAAAATTGTTAAGGAGTTTAAAAGTTCCTATACCAAATTCCATTTTTTTTGGTAAAATAAGAAAAGTAACAGTTGAAAAAGGGTTACATTAATGGTTGAAAACGAATCAATAAATTATCGCAGCTATTAAAAAGCTATGCTGCTCATTTTTTTTAATGGTTTATCTTTTATTTTTTCCCAGGGTACCTTTTCTATTAAGTTAGTAGTGGTTAAAGTTTGCAGTGATGAGATGTAAATATTTCGAATTCTACGCTTTATTAGTTTGTTTAGCACTAGTGACAAAAGTATCATTTATTTTCGTGTGCGAACGCGTAATCGACTGAATTAATTCGGACCGATAAGTACTCATAATTTTCGCCGAAATATATCTGACATTATTTAATGTGAAAATCCACCTTAATTTGATTAATACGATATTATTAAGCTCGTATAATTTATCGCGCGTAATTTGTGATTTTAGATATTATCGTTACTCTGACTTCGCTATAAATTAAATCTGATTAAATCTCACAGGTTTATTTATCCCCTCGGAATTTATATTTTAATTAGTGCATATTTTTACAAATTCAAGTAACACAGCTATAGATCGCAACGTTAATCCGCACTTTTAAATATACGTCACTTGAATAAAAGCAGCCGTCTTTTATCGGGTCAGTAAAATTTACGACGAAGAAAATGAAACTATTATACAAAAATATCTAGTTGATCAACGCCAGAGCAACGCGACCGGGCGTCTTTACCCGTGCACGACACTCCCGATTGGTGCGCTTTAAACACCGTTACGCGGTTGACGGAAGCGTCTAAACCTCCGTTTTATTGGCACTTTGCTCTCGCTCCGCCTCAATCTTCTTCCCCTCCGTACTCGCCACGCCCGATATCTTTGTAAAGGATACTTTCGCCGGGGCTGCCGCCTAGATTTCCATCGGCGATTTCGAAGCCGCCCCGCGCGGCTGCCACGGACGTTCACGAGCGGCCGGTTTACGGTCGGGCCTTTATTGTTTTCGCCCCTCCCCCCGTCCCTCCGTGTTGTCACATGCCGGGGATGGATCGGGCCGCGGGGTAAGGGATGCCGCGCGAAGATAATCCCGCGCTTGTTAAACCGAGCGAAACTGATTGCCCGGCGGTTTGGCAGCGGAATCGACGGGGTCGCGCGCTCGCCGATAAGTGGATTCCCGTAGCCCCAGGGCCGTATCTTTTCTGCCGCTTTTTTTTTGTGGGCTGGTTTTATTGCGTGAATTCAGGGACGGGCTGCGCGGCCGATGGTGCGAACGGAATTCGCGAGGTAGGGAGGCGATTAGGCGGGTCGGTCGGTCGGAGATTATTTTCGCGGTGGTATACTGAGTTAGGCTATTATTTTTTGTTATTGATATGTGCTTTTGTCTTATAAATGTTTATAGGATGATAAATGGGGGAAAATATTTTTAAGGCGTGCATTTTTTATTTTAGAATCTTTTTTATGGCTTTGTAATAAGTCTGTAGTAAAAAGTATCTATAAACAACGTAGCTGAATATTTCAATGTAAATTTTTATTATGGTAATTCTGTGGGGTATCATAAATATTATAAAATTTATGTTTATTCGTCGTCTGGAGATATTAATGAATACGTATACGGCTATTCAAAAAATGAACAATAAAGTCTTTAGAATATAAAATCGTAACTTTGTACAATACACTTGAAGCATTATAATAGGGAAAATACTAGAATTATGTTATAGAAATCTTTTGATATAAATGTAGGTTACTGCTTACGGTTATAATATTTTTAATATAATAATTCGTTATATATAAAAATCATAAACATTTTTACTTGATCCACGCCATTTGTCTTAGGTGACTGAGGCCCCCTTGTCCCTTAACTGTATTTTTTCGCAACTTTTCCCAAAGGTAAGGATAACAGACGTTTCTTATTGGTATTGTGGTTCTCTCTGATTATATATAGATCTATCTCTATTACTCACAGCTGACATGAATGAAATGTAATTTAGTACAGCACTTCTTTGGTACATTCAATGCCAGTTCGCGATGCCACCATACTATTGTAATTGTAAATTAAAAAAAAAGTTAAATTTTATAGCTTTTCTGCTTTCAAAAAGTGCTTTATATAGAAAAATGTTCAAAAATTTTACGATTGCGTTCGTTCTACGCTCGTTTGCAGAGATTACAATAAACGAGACGTATTCAAATAAGACAAAAACAAAATGACTGTTATCACGAAGACTGTTTTGAATTATGCATACTTTATACATTATTTCATCAGTCTAACTGCAACTGCATGTGCTTCTTTGTTTCTTACTAATTCTTTAATTCTGTTCAATCTGTTCAAATAGTTTTGCATGTATCGAATTAACATAAAAATTGCATGATAAATAAAAATATATTTTCCAGTCCGACTGACAAAAATTTCCAATTCCTCGTCGAATACATTTGAATCGCTTTGAATAAGTAAAAAAAAATAAAATAGGGGAGTCGTACGAGAGGAAAAATTTGTCCGCTCGAAGACGTGAAAAGCAGGATACGAAGTCACGTTTTGACCCGGACCCGCGCGCGCGCGAAAATGAAATCGCACCCCCGGAAAGGTGAATAAAAGGCGTGTCGCCGAGTTGCGCAATAAAATAGCCGACCTTCGTGGAAGCGGCAATTAATATGCCTACCGCGCGGCGAATCGGAAGTCGCATATGAGAGAACACTCCCGCCCCCGCGCTCCATCGCTGACATAGATCCTGTCATGCGGAATGAGCGCGTGCGACTACTGCGCGGCTCGAATGCTCTCCGGGCTGTATTCTTTTTAATAAAAAAAAAAAAAAACGTTTCCGCGCATCTTTATATTTTATCCGATGCTTCTACTTTAATTGTTAGCCGTTATTTCTTATGTAGTGCGATTTTTTATTGTGTAATAATAAATATATCTTTTCTATGTGTAAATAAATGTTTTACATGCCCTTATAAATATGATATTCCTTTTTGTTTTAATAAAAACATTTATTTGAAAGATGAAAATAACCTACATACGATCAGAAAAGAGCAACTTAATAAAAAGTAAGTAACACATTTTTCGTGTATAAAAGTATAACAAAAATTTTAAATATATATCGTATTTCGCTTTTATACAAACTTTATCATAAAGTGGTTTGAGGAACCCATCTTGCTACATGAGGAATTCATAATTCTTTTTGGAAACTTATTTTTAGTTTTCAAATGCAATTTTTAGAAAAGAGTCTGAACCTTTTTTAAAAAAATTAATCAATTTACGGTGCGGCAAAAAGTGTTCAAAGCATTGAGAAAAATTTTAATTTTTCATTCCAACTTTTAAACTACACTAAAATTGAATCTGAAAAATGAAATCTGAGCACTGCGTATCAAGCATTTGATGCACAAAGTACATTTGCAAGCACTTTACGCAGAAAACGGACTCACTGGAAGTCATTGACTTTATAAGAGGAACATGTAGATGAAAAATTTAATGTTTTCAAGCAAGAGTCAATGCAAAGCGACATATTCACATTTTACCATTTTAATCTCGTCTACTTCCACGTTCTCTGTAAATACGAGTAAATAAAATCCATCCACGTGCAGTTATGTAGTGTTAAAGATTCACATTTCACTTATTCTTATTTAGAGAGTTTCTTTTATTATTATCTACACTTCTTTTAAATATTTAAGACTACAATGATTTAGCGAATGAAAACTTTTGGAAAATATTCAAATATATATAAGAATTCCTTTAGGACAAAAAATTAAATTTGAATTTCATTTCAAGTAATAATACGAAAATAATGTAGAATGTGAATTCGAATGCATATTGAGATCAAAATAAAACTATAATTTTTTTTTAAAAGGGGATGATATTATTCAGAAGGCACAGGTCATTTAAAAAGGCGCACCTTATTTCTGAATAATTTGAAAATTGAAATACTCACTTTTTTTAGAAAAATAGAAACCGTGGGGAGATACTCTCTACCTCTTTAAAGATGTGAAGTGAAGATCCTGGAGTAGCGTAGAAGCGCCTTGGAGTAGATCGAGCTTGGAATTTTATAACCTAGCGCAGAGTACGGAGGCAAATGTAGATGTCTTCTAATTGGCTAAAACAATCGGCCGAAGGCAGAGAGGGACAGTTTTCCCTTAAGAAACGTTTTAGGAGCAGCCATCTGCTGTAGGGATAGGTCCGAAGTGTAGGGGTGTAGGCCTTGCCGAAGAAAGAGAGACTTGAGAGGGAGGAGAGAGTTCCTCCGTTACAATGAATTTTGACAATTTTCCAATATTTTCAATTAAACTATATATTCACAAACTTTCATATTTTACAGTTTAATAACAATATTCAAAATTCAAAATTATGTTATGCGCAAAAAAGAACGAAGCTGTAGCTGTAACTCACGCTGAGTTAGCTTTTATTTATTTATAATA
>JAXIUT010034501.1:0-14033 GCA_035586675.1 Eurytoma californica | reverse complement strand
TTAAGTTTACAATATATTTTTTGTAAGGGCGGATAGCCCGTTGAATTTAGTATAAATAAATAAATAAATAAATAAATTATGCAATTAATAATTTAGAAAATAATCAAATTATTTATACAATTCTTTTTTATTTAGTATATTCTTTTATCAGTTTTGGTATTAAGAATGAATAAAACTTTTTGAACAAAAAACTCATCGGTTAAACTGCAATTGTTTTCGAAAAATGTTCAGTTACAAATAATAATAAGTACATAGACAGCTAGCTTTATAAAATGTTCACGAGCACCTCGCGTAAAATCAAAGTTTTTTCTATTTATCCAGCAGCGCGGGGATCTCCTTTGCAGGGAAAAAAAAGCTAAGTGCCCCCAAAACTCCCGAAACACATGGGAGAGCAGGGCCATCGCGGCAGTGCGAGCCGCGTAAAAATTAAACTTTTCCCGTACTTCCAGAGCACTTCCGCGCGGCTACGTACACCCCGCGCAAGTTGCACCGAGCGCACAATGGATTTCCAGTCGCGAGATGGACAGCCGGCCCGCTCGCCGCGACTTAAACGCCCTCCCGAGGCGCAGCCAACTTCCACTTCGAATTTCGCGAATGTAAACGGCCGGGCTCTCGCTTCCGAAAAGAAAAAGGAGCATATAGGTAACGCGGAAGTTTCGAGCGCGCGGAGGTACGACGGGATCTCTCGGCCGCGTAAGTGAATTGCTTTTTACGTCCCGCGAAGTAAGTGGCGCTTACGGCCCGCCCCAGGATTGTTTCCCCGGAGTTTTAATAAAAATCGCACCGTTGCAGTTGCGCGCAGGCCCGGGAAATGGATGCGTCGCAAGCAAAGTGCCCGGTGCTTGTATTATTGGGTTACCGCGCCACTTTTGCGAATGCTGCCGCTAGTAGCTGGCGCGTGTTAGCAAGTTTTTTCGTCGCTGCGTAGAAGCTGAAATCGAAAGTAGCAAGAAATTGACTCTCAATTTCGTTGGAATGAAACTTTTTTCTCGTGAAAGATCAATTTTAAGAAGTGCTAGCTGCAAATAACTAAGTTTAAAATAACAATCAAGAATAAATTGCTATAATTTAATTATTTTTGAAAAATTTGATTAAATGAAAACCATAGCGTAATAAACTTTGAGTATCTTAGGCTCAACATTTATTTCGGATTTGAATAACAATTGATACGCAGTCAGATATTTGATAATGAACATTACACGCGGAACTTTACTTCATAACTTTACTGAAATTTCAATTAATATACATTAGAAACAAAAAATGCTAAATTTTCCTTTGAATGTTCAGTTTAATAGGAACATTCAAGGTAACACCGACAAAATGTCTGCTATTCTAAAGTTTCTCACAAATGTCTATAAAGCTATCTCCCCCTTACACACTATGGCAGAACGGCATAATTGAATAGAGAAATCGGATTATTATGGAATCGGTGCGTACAATCCTTGAGAATGAACCGAAGCTTGAACTTAGGGAAAATATCGTACGCGCCACTGTTTACGTACTCTCCAGAATAGCTTGGAGAAGTTGAAGGATCTCTCAGTACACTTGTATAACTTGCAATTAAATTAGTACAGCATTTGAGTATATTGATATGTATTTTTATGTTTAATTATTATTTTATTTTTAAAATAATACGATAATATGATGTGTTAATAAATGTGTCTCCTACCAATAATATAGTTTTCAGTTATGGACTTATACAGTACTCAAGTAATCATGCAATGTCAATGATTGTCACTGCAGTCATTACTAAATGTTGATTTTTTCACACGCTGATATGTAATTCAAAAAAAAATAAGTAAAACAATAAAACCTCGTGCGGAATAATTAGCCCCCATAAAGAAAGGATCACCGAAATTGGAATAAAATGACTCCACTTTATAGAAGTAGGGAACTGCCATGGCGGGCAAATCATAATATCACGGTAGCTCGCGTTTCGCGCTTTATAGTTTACGACGTGGGAGCAAGCAAAGTACCCGCTGTGCCCCCCACGCCATTCGCGATCCATCCATTAAAAGCACTCCGCCATAGCCTCTCTCTAGCCGCGGCTCGCATATACGAGGGCGAGCTTTTTTCGGCCCTGGCTGCGCGTCGAAATTAGAAATTCCGATGAAGGATGCATTTTGCACAGTCGGGCGTAAGACGCGCACTACGCTCGCGCGCGGGTCCATGTTCGCCGGGCATCAATTATAAACGCGCGCCGCGCGCTTCTGTACATATAGGCATGCGTGTATTTGAGCGCCGGGTATACGCGCCCGGGCATTCGTCGACTGTTCAAATGCCTCGGCGCGCGCATTTCAGCTTCTAATTGAGTATGTACATAGTTGAGTCCCGATGCACGGGCTTTTCGCCTCCTCTCGTTCACTATTGCCCCGGTCTGTCTCCTCCCATTTCGGGCTGTCGTCTGAGCACGGGGGTGGGTACATATTGCTGGTCATCCTTTTTAACCCTTTGCTGACTTCGAGCTCCGCTAGGCAATATGGGACAGTTTGCTGATGCAGGGGACAGGGAAAGTAAACGGTATCCGGAAAACTGCGGGCGCGCGAGGTGCCTGCGGAATTTTTCTCACCGATGGCCTTTGACCCATCCTCCGGAAAACTTGAATGCCAATCGGGTCGTTGTTTCGGATGCAATTTTTAAGAATAAATTTCATTTGATTCTTAGATTTAATCATGTAATTTTTTATATGATTAAATCTAGTGGCATTTTGATAGGGTTTGCAATTATTTTTCAAATAATATTTACTAATTGATTGAAAGACGCTTATTGGAATGAGTATAAACAATCGCCATTCACGTAGCAGGACTTAATTAAGACCGCAAACGTTTGCTGAAAAAAATTATACTAATAAAACAACTTACCTTCTACCATGCATATTAACTACGTGTAAAAAGAGAAAAAATCTTTTGATTGAGCAAGTCCTCTTCAATAGTTTTTTTTTAAAATGAACTTATACTGAAATGCGTAATTAAACACGTATACCGCACATTTATTACACTTATTGTGTTCACAGAAATGCAGAAAGTGGTGCGTGCATTCCTTATCAGCATTTTTTTATTTGCTGCATTAATTGAACGCGACGGAATTGAAGTAATTTAAAATCAATTCTAAAACTCACAAAAAAGTACACAGCGACAAAAAGAAGTACGTACAGACTTCAAGAAACTACGCTCGAGTTAGCCAGTTCCGACGCGAGTTTCCGGTACAAATTGCGCGATACCCTTCCCCGGGGGGAAAAAAATTAAGAAAGTCATCGAAATACGTCGACGGCGATACCCGGGCGCCTAGAAAAGTCAAAGAGCCCGAGTCGGATTGCTTGTGGACGCCCGGCACGTAGGCGAGCCGGCAGTATAAGCGATCGTTGAGAGGAGCGCGCGGGCTCGGGTGCAACTTGGTAATTTCGATTTCGGCCTGGTTGCACTTCGACCGGTCGCGAGCGCGCGCCGAGGAAATTTTACGAGGGACACGCCGCTGTACACTGCTAGGAGGCATCTTTTACGACCTGCATTATGCAGATTCTTCCTTTTGTCCGCGGTAGATATGTAGATGCGCTTAGATTGCTCTTGTTTCCGGTTGCGATGAAAAATTTCAATTAAGAGAGGGAAGAAATCGATACTGTACGGGAGCAAATGTAATTTTGCTTTGAATCGATGTGTATAAACTTGCTGTTTTACGCGGTTTCGTTTCAATGCTGTTGCATTGAAATTCGACACGAGATATACATCTAGAAATTTAAAAGGGTATGTGCACTTTTAGGTGGTTTACGCAAAAATCCAATTTATCTTCCTTCATTAAGCAGTCTCTTTTCTTTTCTTTTCCTTTCATTTCGTTAATTCCTTTGAGCTAATAGTTGTAAGCGCTTTATTGTAATCCACACCTTTGCTCGACACAGCTGTGAATGGACGTTTACACTCTGGATATTCTCAAACGAACTGCGAAGAGACGCCCCCGTGACTCGCGACTTGACAGTAGCTGCAGAGTAATCAGTGGACCCTTTGCATACACCTGATGCCATTGCCTGCTATTTGCCAGCCCAAAGGCCGTTGCCCGACTCTCACGACGAGGACGTTGCAGGTTGGACTTAAGAGAGCCATATACTACCTATTCTATTTTCTCTTATCAAGAACATGAAACATTCGAAACATTAGAAATTTGATCTTTTTTTTGCTTTGACTCCTTTTTCGAAGCTAATCAGTGAGATCCAATTAATTGAAACAGTTCGAAAGCTTAATGCAAGAGCGTTTCTTTTTAAAGTTTCTCTATCACCTTTTATAAAATTTGAGATGCCTCGGAAAGAGATTATTATTACAGTACATTAATTAAGCATTCATTCGCGATCTTTTTCTCAAAAATCTTCACTACTTGTTTATTTTTCATCCGACACGAAATATGTCATTTCCAGATGAAAGTATCTCGACTACATCGGCGCCAGCCGCTCGTTCGGCTAAAATTTCAAGAATTCCCTGCTCAAAGAAGAGAATCGCGCGTCTCATCGCCTCCTATTGGCAATCGCAGACGGGGCGGCGTTCGCGCCAAAAAAGTAAGGCGCGCTCCCTTTGCGCGCGCGGCAAAGAGCACGGCACATCGGGAAATCGCTGCGAGATTTCAATTTTCACCCCCCGCTGCAGCCGTCTCCTCGCTCGCCCCTTTTTCACCTCGCCGGCAATTTTTCAAAAGTCGGCAGCTGCGCTTACCGGCGAGTCCAGCCTTCGTGTCCCGCGTCTCGGCGAATTGCGGGTACGCGTCGGGCGGCAGTCGGGGCGTAGCACCGTCGGCTGCCTGGATACACCGCGATAAAATGCGAGGGGACGCGTACGAGCTGGTACGGGCTTTGACGGGGGCTAATTGGACGAATAGTTAGTTCGATTTTTGATCTTTTTTGCACGGGGAAATATGAATTCAAGGTTTTTTCATTATACACCCCTCATCACATATTTCCGGAAATAACAGTGGTCGGTATCAGGTGACGGATTGCGAAACGTTGTAAAAAAATTTACATTTTCCTTTTTTTATAAAAAATCGTTCGTAAAGCATCGAAAAAGTTTCATTGAGAATTAAATTCCAATTGATTTTGGATAGAGTATATCCCAAGGGAACATTCCACTCCAAAATTATTTTTTTCTCGACTGATTATTTTTGGTTTGCAGAAATTGAAAAACAAACTAACATAGAAATTATACATAATTTATGGATTAATTTACATGGTTCGAAACGTGTACGTCATCTGTTGCTGTTAATTCAGCTTCGTCTGTTAAGTCATCAGACACAATGCCAGTCAACGATTCCTTCAAAATCAACAGACGAAACGCTTGTTGCTCTATTTGAATGGATGATTTGATATTTTTTCAAAATGTGCAATATATTTATGTATACTTAAAACAAAAGTCTATGATTGTTAATCTAATATACATTTATCTCAGAATAAAAAAATAAAAAGTGGTAACTTAAACTTTTCCTCTTTTTTAAAGATTCAGTCGATTATTACAAATTAAAACATAAACTTAACAATTCAAAATTTCAAAATTAAATAATTTTAAAAAATCTTAACGATAAAAATCAAATTTATTGAATCTACGCCAAATATGCATAAAAAAGAACAAAACTGCATTGACGACAGTACTCTGTTCTCGAAAAATCTCGCAGCATCTCGAAAACTCCGTCCAAGCCTCAAAGTCGGTCGATTTTTTCGGCGACGCACGTGTACCCCGGCGCGTCTCCCCCGGCAAGATCGACGCAGCGTCACGACACACATAAGGCAAGAAAGAGTAGGAGTGCAGAAGCGGAGTCGGCCAAGAGGGGGGCGAGCAAAGTAGGTACGGCGCGCCGCGCGCATCCGATCGTCACGTATGCACGGCGGCGGCGGCGGCGGCGCGCAGCATCCATCGGCGGGGGAGAGGCCGCCAGGCGCGCGCGCGCGCGCCGGCACTCGCTCAGCTCTCGGCGAGCCCCTCGGTCAGTCGAGCGCGAGAGCTCGGGACGCGCGCAAGCACATCCGGACACGCTCGCCGTCTCCTTCCGCCCACACGCGCAAGCCGCACGTGCGACCTCGTCGCCGCGACTTTTCGAGATCGTTCGCCCTTCCGCGTGTCGCGTTAACGCCTCCGCGGCCTGATCGCTGGGTAAGTGCATCGACGCAGCCGTGGGAGATTTTTTTTGTTTTTTTTTTGAACGTTGAGAACGTACAGAGGCTGATCGTTTGACGTTCGGTGGTTTTTGCGGAGGTGTTTTGAGGGCGCTTTGAGGGGTCGTTTGTGAGGTTTTGGTCGAGGGGTGGGATTTCTTTTAAGGGCGCCGAGCAAAGGAGATTGTTACGAGAGTGGTGGAATTTCAAGCGCGTGGGTGGATGCAGCTTCGTGCGTGGGGATTGTAAACATAACCTATTTCGGAGCAAGTGACAGCGGTTTTTTGGAGTTGCTGGGGAGAGGTTTAAATGGGATTTTATACGTTGCTGGGATTGTAGCAGTACTTACACTGTAGTACATGATTTTTCACAATCAATTGCAGTTGTTGAAACAATTAACTAATCCTTTTCAAAAACGTGTTTTCTGGAATTTATTAAAATACAATTTTTTTTTATTAAGTAAATGCAAAAATTTATTTGACATTTATTATAGTTTTTTAAATTTGCTTATTTGATTTATTTAGTTCGTGGGATTTCACCCATTTACAGTTCAAGTTCTAATGTAATATAAAACTCATTGCACTAAAGCTCGTACAATTTTATATATTTTATGGTACTTTGTGCACTTTTTATTCAACTTTATCATAAAATTTTACGTTATTATTTTATAGCAAAATTAAAGTATAAATTGAAATAATCATTTATTACAATATTTTAAAAAATTCATTCTTTCCATGCATTTTATCGTTAGAATTCATTTTAACTTTTTATAAATTTTTCATTTACTAGTACGAATGATTTAATGGTAAAATATCAAAATCGTAATCGCAATGAGCGCAAATATCTTTCTAAATATAAACCTCATAAAGACCCCCATTCATGAATTTCAGCAAAACCGGCCGTAGCGGTCAGTGACCGGTGCGCTCTTTCAACCACTCAATAAAAAGAAAAAAAAACACCCTACGTCAAACATCTGAAAACAAAATTAACACGACTACTCTGTCCCATTATCAGAGCGCGTCATCCGAACGGCATTTAAAGCGCTTCGCCGAGAGAAGCACGTGCATCGTCGTGACTGCATATAGGCGAGCGACCGGGACGCATCTCGTTCGCTCGTTGAAGCCCCGTCAGGAGTCTCGAAAGCAAAAGTGGTGTGCGTTCGCGCGAGTGCGTGCAGCGGCCCCAAGTGCTACCATAACCTCGAAAGGGAGAGAGAGAGAGAGAAAGAGTGAGGGAAAGAGAGAAAGAGAGAAGGGCCCAGCGGGAGAATCAGCCAGCCGAGGGAGAGATTAGACAAGGGCGAGAGATTTTTCGCCCCCGTGCGAGCCTTTAAGCCGAGTGGTGAGTTTTATTTTCCCCTCGTCTTTGAATTTTAGGGTGAGTCCTTCGTTATGTCGTTCGCTGGAGCCTGTCGCGGGGACCCCCCTAAAGGGGGCTTCATTTCTGCTGATTTCGCGCATTGTTATAATGCTGTTTTCACACGTTTAATATTGATGATGTAGCGTCACGTAGGATGGATTGTCGTCCCTCTTCTTTTTTTGTTCTCGGTATCCTTTTACTTATTCCGCCACCTTCCTTTCTTTTTGAGCGGGCGCCGATGAAAAATTATTCTGCAAGATGTGTACCACTCTTTGTTCCCATCTTTTATCATTTTTTTCCTATTATTTTATTTTTAGTTTGATTTCTCACTTTCACGGTGTGTTACTCTAGCATTTTAGTTCACTTTGATCCTTTACAATTAATCTGAAAAAGTTACCTTTTCTATTAGTTTATTTTGACAAACAATTAAATGAAAAAACTACTTTTTGTACGTTACAAAGCATAGCGATAAAGTATAATACGATTTAGAAAGAGGCTATTCGTGCAATTTTACTTGAAGCTATCCTCTTTAAGAAAGTTCGTTTAATACTAACTTGAACTTTCAATGGTCGCTGAATCTTTCTGAATTAATATCACCGCGAAATCGAAACTCATCTGAAATAATTTACAAGCTTAACAAGAGTAAACTGTAACCGTGAGTAAACCGAACTTTACGGACTCATATCAAACAATGTATTTGTCCTGTGGTCCAAAGTAAATCTGTACCACACAACCGCTACGTACACGCGTTGACCACAAGACAAACGTTCCGTGAAAAAGGCCTTAATACTAAAACAAATATTCAATAATTAAAAAGCTTAAGTATGATTAGAAAATAGTGCAAATGTTTTATTAAACTAAGTACTCATCACATACGTTTCTCTATAATGCTCTTGTGACTTGTTATAAATTTAGAACCCAGAATTATGTTAAGTAATCTTAAAAATGCATAAAAATAAGCAAGTATGAAAATAATTAACGAATTAATGAGTTACATGATGCGAGGCAGTTAGCCGCAAACTTCTATTTTAATTGAACTTCATACAGTGTAAAATATTGACAGGGTCTATTCGATCCTTCGTATTACCATATCGCCGCGAATTTCATACTCCGTGAACTTTTGCCTATACCGTCTAGCTAAATGCGGCCGCGCGCAAAGATGACCCTATCCGATGTCGAGTTAGAGCGCTGACAGTTTCGCGATGATGGCATTTTCAACCGGGTGTATCCACCGAAAAATGAAATATGCCTCGAGGAGAAATCAACAGTTTCAATGGTTGTATGCACATCGCGTTCGGCGCAACTTCCATTGTAGCTACAATTTCTCGAGTGCACAGGCACTCGAACTTCAGTTAAGAGATAACGTGATAATCACCAAGTTTGTAATGCAATTTAATGCCGGTGGCCCTCTTCTCTCGCCCTCCTCGTCTCCAGATAATTTGAAAGGGGTTAATATTTGCGGCTGCGTTCGATCGAGTAGATATGAATTTCACGACCGGCAAATTTACCTTTGCCGCGGGTATTATATATTCATTTTTGTCGCACTCGTTGGTTGCATCCTCGGGCGAGCGTAAATCCCTGGACTTGATAAAGCAAGGATTTATCGAGTTTGAGTGCAGTAAATTTTTGATAAGAGATAAGAAGGCGGGCTGGGGGTAAGGCAGGTGGGGGCGGGATTACAAAAAAGTTTGTCAGGCGGCAAAAGAGGAAGCGGCAACTTCCTTGAAACGTCCGTTACTCTGAGCGGAGATTAACTTAAATAAAGGCTGTCGAGATAAGCGTTATTCTTTCCGCACCCGCCGCGCTTGTTAGTGCTCCGCGCGAACGAATCCAATGGCTATTTGTCAAGAAGATCGCGAGAAAATTAATCAAGCGCTTGCAATTTTTTTTGGAACGATAAGTTTTAATTAAAGTGCGTTTCAATTTGTTGAGATTCTATGTGCCATTTATGTTTACAAACATAACAGATAATTCATAAAGTGTATTAAAAGATGATAAATAAATTAGTTGAAAAAATGAAATATAATTCGATAAAGATGAAAATAGGATTAAAAATTTTCTGCACTATTGTTATTTCATTTTATTTCATTTTTTTGAAAAATAATAAAGTGAAATGTGAAAGAACAGCTGTGGGAAAAGAGTCTTTTATAAAAGTTTTGTCATTATTCTTGATATTCTAATCTTGATTTTTCATTAATTCTCTCTGGCAGTACTTACTTTAAGTTACTTTTTCATATTTCATTTTAAAATTTCATTAAACTAACCAATTTAAAGGGAACTTTAAATTAGATAAATAATAACCACTGAAATATGAAATTTAAAACGTCGCATTTAATGAAAAAGTTGATCCTTACATCTGCATTTTCGTTATTTTGAATTACATCTAAATTTTGAATGACTTTAAGTATTATTCGAGTAAAGTATCTTATCGTCTAAAGCGTGTCTCGCAAGTGCGACGTCCATTTCTAACGGGAGGAACACCACGTACGCCACTCCCGTCCGTCACCCCTCCGCGCCTCGACGGAACCCTATCTTTTCCGGGCCCCCACCGAAATCTCGGTGTCGCGCACCCGGAGAGGCGCGTTCCAGAAGCTTCCCGAGCCTCCTCTTCGGCTCCTTCGCTCGTGCCGACGTGGATTCGCCCGGGCCGCGCCGCGCGTACGGACTACTCGGTTCCCGCATTCCGCCCGGCGCGGGCCTGGAGCGCAGAACCGCCGGCGAGCGTCGCGCGGTCTCTTCCGCCGTTGCGTCATCACGGCGCACGCCCGCGCGAGCGATGCAGCCGTCGAGGGGGGAGGGAGAGCATCGCGCCGGACGAAATCGCCGAGGCGGAGATGCAGGCCGTGTTTATTAGAGCGCCGCTTTTTTCATTTTGCACTCTCCAGAGTACTTGCTGCTCGGTGTATTAAACCTTTTTTTCGGCAGCGGGGTCTTATTTTTAGAGTTGCGAGGGGATTACGCTGGGGAATTACACAATGATTCAGTAAAGGAAAGATGAAGAGAAATTTTAGATCTTAACGTTGTTAGATTGGATTTAATATTGCAATTGTTGCTAAGAGTTAAAATGATATATTTTTGAGAAAAATTTTTATTAAAAACTGGAAAATTTTAGGAGATATCAAAATGAAATACATTACATATTTAGATTGAGTTACTATATAGAAACTGGAATTTGAAATAACTTTTTTTCGATATAAGTTCTAGTTCACAAGAAAGTTTTTAAGGTTGAATTTATCTGCTAGTAACATTCGTAAAATACTTCTAAAGTTAGTTTTCTAGTTCTAGTTTCTTTAGCCTATCATTCCAATCATATTATCTTTTAAAAAAGACTCATAAAATTCTTTTCGCTGAAATTGAGAAACTCAAAATTCTAATAATAGTTGTGAAAAAGTAACAGTAGTGTTATCTTAATTACGATCTTTCCACTTCTGCTAAAACTCTTATCTTTTATCGCTGCCCCGGCATCTTGCAGCAGAATGCCGTTTCGCTGCGGAAAAACAAGTGCTCGAACGAGCGCATTTCCGAACCCCTTTTAATGCGTGTACAAGCGAACCCATTAAAGCTCCGCGAGTGGAAGAATGGGATAATCCCATATTAATAGCTCCGTCGCATTAGAGATCGAGCCGAGCAGATTTGTAAAAAAAAGGCTGGATAGAAGCTCCGCGGACGCGACGAGAGTCAACAAGAGGAAAAAGAAAATACCGAGGCGCGCGCGCGTGGCTGTCGCTAAAGTTTCGAGCGAATCAATTCGAAGGGAAAGAGCGACAATAAGCCGAGCGGCGCCGGCGGAATAAATTCCGCGTGCCGGCGCATATTTCTCCGCTCGTCCTCCGCGGAATCCCTTTATTGGCGTCGAATTATCCGCGCGCCTTTTTCCGGCGCCGGGCTTCCGCTCGCGATTACGCGGATTACGGGCGATTCGTTTGCGGGGCGAGCGCGCGCGCGGCCGCTCGAGGAGAGGGCCGTCCGTATCTCCCGACAACGAAGACACACGACGACAGCCCCGCGCAGCCGCTGTAGATTCGCGTTAGCGACGGAATGAGCTTTCCAATCATTCGTTTCGCGCTCTCCTTTATCTCGCGGACTAGACGGTGTTGCTAATGCCTAAATAATTAAACGAGGCTGTTTTTCTCGCTTTACTTTGCTCTAGAAGGTAGAGATCGATTCTTATTCTTTTGAAAGCGAATGATAAGAGTACTGTTAAAGTAACATTTGGAATGAAATAAAAATAAATTTGTTATGAAGAGTCGATGAATTAATTCTAATTGCAGAGGTGAAATTGCGCGTTGACAGGAATACTGTAATATTTAAGTAACGTCTTTTTAATTGGCCATGATAAATTTTGAATTTGCGAGGAAGTAGAAACTAAAACTCTATTGGTTTATTTATGAAGCGAAGTTACGAAATAACGTTACAAGCGTTAAACTTTAAAATTTCTAAAATAAAGTTTACTCAACATTAATTGGGGAAATTTAAATATTTAATAGGGGTTGAATTTCAGATTTCAAAGCTCTAGAAGTGTTTTTATAATTAATTTGTAAATATTTCAGGAGCGAAATTTCGTTACTTGCTTTAAGTAACACTGACTCATTTTACCGGAGATTTATTTTCTGACAGAATAATTCATCGCACCGTCGATAAAGCAATTATCGAACTAACGAGTATAAAGTTTACTAAGAGGATAAATAGATCGCAAAATAATTTAGCTTCTAATAAATTATTTAATACTGTTCTTCGTTTAATCTTCCCGGCTTTCTCATTCAAGATATTCGCGCAAGAGTCGCCCGACCCGCAAGTTTCCGCTCCACGTGCGCTTCTCGTCTTCTTCCTAGACTCTCCTTAACCTCATATTTGTGTACAAGGTGTGCAGAATGTAATAGAAACTAAACGATTACTGAAATCGTAAAACTTTTTTTTTATATTTTATAACCGTGTTCCTATATATTTTCTGCGATAGAGCCGAAGGTGTGATCAAACTTTTATTAATTTAGTTCACTCATTTCGTAAATAACACTATCAGTTAAATCCAGTGCAACTTCTTTACATTTGGATATAATGAAAAATTTACGTAAAAAGTATTTTATCGACTATTGTACAACAATAGCCTGACATTAGCTGTAAAGATCTTACTTGAAAATTTTTTTCAAGTTTCACAAAGCCCCGCCTCTCTCGGTAGCACCTATAAACTTTCGCGAAAACGTAACCGCTTAACTCGCGAAATATCGCCGAACTTTTGCCGTTACTTCGTCGGTCGTTCCTCTACTTTTCGTACACCCTTTACATACGCAGTACAGACTTAGGAAAGGTGCAGCCTACTCTTATATATAGGTGGGGCGCACCGCTGTAAGCTCCTCTCGTGGAACCGCAAGCTGGCTTGGGGGGTGTGCACCCCGCGTTCATTACGCGCCTTGAGCCCTCGAGGAGACGAGAAGAGGAGCCTCGTTCTTTTCTATTGCGTGCGCACAGTTCGACGGCGCCCGGGAACGACAATAAAGATGATCGCCTGGATCGCCTCCGATCCCGTTTGTCGGGGTGTCGTGAAGGAGGGACGCCAGGGCGAGGGAGAGAGGGCGGGGGTGGTAAGATGGATTAGAAGCGGAAGATCTCCGGGAGCGGGGGATGAGGGCCATTAAGTACCGCTGCCGCGGCTACTGCCGGTAACCGATGGAGTTGTGCGCCTCTGCATCCGATGCGTTATAATGCTGGTGAGGGCGGCCCGCTGCTTTTCTCGATATGATGAAGAGGGGCATTAATTTGATTTTTGCAGGGGTACGCGAGCTTGAGGCCGCGTGCGTCTACTTTGGAATTACTACACGATGACGCCGGTGAATTTTTGGCTTGATTGATGGGATCGTGAAAAGGAGGATTATTTACTGGTCTGTGAATCGGAATAATAGAGAAATTTTCTATTTGACTTGTCTGCTTATGAAATGTTAACAATGGGCTGGGATTTGGGTTGCACTTTTCTATAGATATATCGAAGTGATATGAGTGTAAGGCATTTTATGAATACTTGATTTAATATCCTTAAATCGAAATTTAATTTGCATGCAAATTTATTGCTACTGATCTCTTTATTTTTATTGTTACATCAAAATATTGTATTATATTTCATGTATCGCAGTGACAATAGCACCCGAGGTCAAGACTCAACTAATAGTAAACTGATAAACAGCTAATTGTCTGTCTTACATGTGTAACTGTTCTGATGCCGATATGATAATAGCGGGACAATGTTTTATATAATTGCTGTGGCGCAGGGTAAAATAAATATATTTACAATCTTATCACATTGTTATAGTCATTTTATTTTAAACATGCTTTTAAAAAGTAATCAAGAATCCATAAAATATTTACAAACGTTTTTTTTTTCGTTGTTGTAAAAATACTAAAAATTGTCGACTGCTATTATTTCAGTGATAGGACAATAGCGGCCCATTGTTAAATATATAGGGGAGAGCGGGGCAAGCGGGCCATGGGGCAATGTGAACCTTCGGGGCATAGTGGGCCACCTCATTAAATATGTTTCATTTGCTGTGAAACATATTTCTTA
>JAXIUT010034481.1:0-14037 GCA_035586675.1 Eurytoma californica | reverse complement strand
ATAGCCGCGGCAATTGCCACGGCGAATCAATGCTCCGGCTAGCTGACGATTCCGTTCGGTTCGAAGGAAAGCGGGACACAATCGGGAGAAGCAACACATAAATAAATAAATACAAATCTAATTCGCGTGCAGCAGGCCGATACGCATCCGCAATCGCGCGTGAACTCGTGGGGCACTTGCCACTCCCGGTAACGTTTCTTGCGGGAAAATCGTTCAGAGCACGCTCGCCCTGACGTCGGGTACAATTCCCGGTTACCTGGCTAGCCAGCCTTTCGCAGCGCTCGCTTGGACGGGCGACTCCCGTCGCCGCTTTGTGACTAGGTCTGGATTCCTGGTCCACAATCTCCGGAAAGTCCTCGGTGGCGGTTCTATCACACACACGCATACTCGTGCGCGCGCTCCTTCACCAGGCGGGCTCGAACGCAGGCACGCGGGGCCTCGGCGTGTTACGCGCGCGAAGGTCCGGACGGGTGTGTCCGTCTCCCCTCTACTTTTGAGAAGTCCGACGGACGGACCTAACCTTATCACACGTACTCATCCGCGCACATACGGTAACTCCGTTAGCCGTGATAGTATATATTTATGTATATGTTTGTCTCCGCTACAAAAAACACTTATCCCGCGAAATTCCCCCAGTAAAATTGCCAAAGTTATTGGTGATATGTTGGCTTAAAGAAGACTTATGTTTATCATGAAATTGGCAGCCTTTTTATAGTGCCACAATTGGTATTTAAAGGGTGGGGATTTAGATATTACTTATCTTTTCTCTCTATATTATAAAAAACTATCGCCGCCGCCGTCGTTTCAAACACCCCCCCCTCCTCCCCTCCCGTTACCATGGCAACCACCGGTTTCCATGGCAACCACCGGTTTCCATGGCTACCACTGGTTTCCATGGCAACCACCCGTTTCCATGGCAACCACCCGTTGCCATGGCAACCACCCGTTGCTATGGCAACCACCTGTTGCTATGCCTACCACCTGTTGCTATGCCAATCACCTGTTGCTATGCCAATCTCCTGTTACCATGGTAACCACCTGTTACTATGCCAACCACCTGTTGCTATGCCAACCACCTGTCGCTATGCCAACCACCTGTTGCTATGCCAAACTAACCTGACCTAACCTAACCTACCTAATCTGACCTAACCTTATCTACACTGACCTAACCTGACCTAACCTAACCTTACCTACCTTGACCTAACCTACCCAAACCTATCCTAACCTACTCAAACCTAACCTAACTACCCAAACCTAACCTAACCTACCTAAACCTAACCTAACCTACACAAACCTAACCTAACCTACCTAAACCTAACCTAACCTACCCAAACCTAACCTAATTTACCCAAACCTAACCTAACCTACCCAAACCTAACCTACCCAAACCTAACCTACCCAAACCTAACCTAACCTACCCATACCTAACCTAACCTACCTATTACTAACCGTACTAACTATTACTAACTATTCAGAAACCTTAACCTAACCTAACCTACCTATTATTTACCGTACCTATTCAGAAACCTTAACCTAACCTAACCTACCTATTACTTACCGTACCTATTCGGCGGAGCCCCCCTAGTATCTTTTAAAAAACATCATTTAGCATTATTAAATGGACAACAGGCGTGTAAAATGATCAGTCTTTGTCGAATCAGTAGATTGTTCACGTGCGAGGCAGAAAAATAGTAATGTAATCACGCGCCGTTTTTGTTCGCATAAATATTTTCCCAGATCTTGAAGCCACGTGCTGGATAAATTTTGCCATTTTACAAAATCACCACCCCACGTAGAAACAAAATTTACAACATCAGCAGACCGCGCTGTGAGTTTAGTAAAAACGGAAATATCCCAGACGGATCTGATGCACTTTCTTGGAAGATGCTGACGAGGTGTCTCGGGTAAGTGTGAGAAACAGCATATTTTCCCTCCACATGTATGTCGCATGAGGAGTATCCTGGTGGAACTGTTTTTTTAACAGATGCAGACTGGATGTGCGGTCAGTCTGTATCCGAATTTGCAATCACTAACATGTACTTCAATAACGTTAAATTTGAAGCAGACAGTGAGGTATACATAGTCATCGATGGTACCGGTGACGAAGTTATAGACGAACCGATAAGTGAGGTTGTGATTTTAAGGATAATCGGAATTGGTAATGGGTTTGACCCATCGGCAGCGATGGACGACACGGTTTTCCACCGCGATTCACCGGCCTCACCAATACCGATCTCACCAATACCTACGACGAGCAGTGAACCCCATCAACAGCAGCCACAACAGCAGCAACAACAACAACAACAGCAACAACAGATGAAGGATGAAGAGCAGGAGGAAGAAGAAAAAGAATGCATCGATGTAGAGGGCATCGATGAAGAAGATGCGATGACTGGTACTGCAGCTATCAATTTCTCCGATGCCGAAACAATCGTATATGTTCACGACGATGGTGTCGATCCAGATTACGTTCCTGAAGGTAATTTTAAAAATATTTAATTTTGATTAATTTTATTTTTATTTTAATATATATTTTTTAAAATATTATTTTTTTTTCTTCATTTCAGCGGTGTCTGATGATGACATCGAGGAAGAGGCGATGGAGAACGATGTTGCGGAGTCAGTACGACTTCACAGACTCCTTCGCCTTAAACAAAATCATTGGCGCACCAAACGTCAACGGTTGGAGGTGCTAAGTCTGACATCCGTAGTGTGACGCAGCGCATCGACGCTATTCATCAACAGTGGGAGGAGCGTCAAGCGAGTAGTGAGGTGAGCCTGCGGAAACGAGTGCGCCTGCGCAAGCAGCAAGTTCAACCACGCCGTGGCGTCGACCTCTGTTGGGGTTGCGCCCGGCCGTTTCACATTCAGCGCGTGCATCGGTGGAATCGCTGTGGATCTTGCGGGTTGTGGCTCTGCCCGGGGTGTTTTAAACAACTGGTGCATTGAATGACCCGTTCAGATCCATGTGTGTTTAAAATGTGAAAAAGTGACAAAAACAAAAAAAAATTTTCATTTATGATGTGTGTATATATATATCTAAAAGAAGTTTATTTTAAGCGTGTGTATGTATGTGTGTATGTAATTTTTATTGATTTTAAAATGTTTATATCGCCTTTGTGCGATTTTGTACGTGTGCACGTATGAAAATAAATAATAAATTTTGTTTATTTTATTGTCCCTTTATTGTGTTGTCCGTTATTTTGTTGTGGTCATCGTGGATCGTCATAACAAATCCCTCACTCCACCTCTTTCAAGGTTACGGCCTTGAGGATGTGGAGTGGGGGTTTGTTATGACGGTCCATGGTAACCACATAACTACTTCAGACGATTAGTATATAAGCGATGCTTCTTATACTATTTTGATAAAAAAATTCTAATTTCTGTATCAAATGCTACAGGATTTTTACAGTAGAAGAAAATTGAAATGTCCAAAAATTTTATTTTTTAAAAAAAGAGTAAAACTAAAACTAAATTTGTTAGTTTAATTCTGACATTTAGTTGTGAGCCTTAAAACAAATTTAAAATAATGCATCTCTGGGTCCGCCGATGGACATTCACATAATAAAAGGGAGTAGCTAAAATTTAATTTATTGAATTAGTCCAGCGTAAAGAAAAAAAATTAATTGTATTTATAAAGTGTAAGATTTCTTTTGTTACGTTATCGATCTGAAAAGTACAACATGGTTGAGGATAATAGATAGAAGTACACATATAAATGATTAAACATATATATTATTTAAAAGAAAAGAAGGTTACACATGAACGCATAAAATTCGATAAGTTTTATATAAAGAGAAAAATATTATTTAATTGTTAGGTTGTAAATTGAATCCAAGTACTAAATCAATCTTTAAATAACTAAAAAAAATGATCCACCAGCTGATCAGTGAGAAGATCTAGAAGGGAGCTGAAAGAGAATTAATAGCACACTCAAAACCGATTGGTATGAGACCCTGTACTTCTTGCGCATCATACACGGCTATACGGAAGTATAGAAAAAGGATCAAATGACAAATTCAACCTAAAGGTCAAATCCCTGTTCCTGCCTTAGCATCATCCAGGGGCCGGAATTGGTTTATAGGAAACTCACAGTATTATTGGTTGCTCTATTATAAGAGATCCCTTGCTCCAATGGTTTCATCCTCGGCTTGCTTCTGGACTCAGAGTGACCTTGCATAGAACACGTGCGAATAAATAATGTAATGGCAAGTGTCGATGCGATCCTGGCCGTTGGTCCACTGATGCTATTTTTACTGTCAAGTATTTGCTTAATAAAGCTTAATAAATTTTGTTTAATGCCTTCTACATAATACACATCGTTTAAGTTAATTTGTTTTTCATTATCATAATTTTTAACTTTAATTTCTACATTTCCGATTTTCGTCGCTTTTAACGTTTTCCCATCTGGTAATTTTACATTCACCGGATTGTTTGATATTACATACTTATCAAAATATTTATCATTTTTAATAATATGATCAGTACACCCGCTATCTATTAGCCGATTAATTTCGCTATTATTATCGTTTTCTCAATCTACGTTATAACCCGTTACCTGATTTACTTCGGATGATGACTTCACAATTCGGATGATGACCCGTGCTTCTCGTCCGCCCGCTTATTTTCAGGTTGACTTGATCCTCGTCCTCGACCTAGGTCTCTGTTGTTGCCTCAACACTCCTTTTGATAGTGACTAGTTTTATCACATGTCAAGCATCCATCTACCACTTGCTCACATTGCTCTTCTTTTCTGAGTTATTAATATTTTTACTCAAGTTCTTTTCTTTAATTTTAGATTTGACATAATCTACGGTCTTTTCTTTTTCTGGAATAACATCTACAAAAACTTTTTCAAATTCTATGAAAAATTCTTTAATATCTTCATAATTTTTTAGTTTAATATCTTCAATTTTTCCTATGCAGAATATTTGTAATGACGTGGATTGGTCAAGTATATTTTATCAAAATTTCTAATCATTTAGTACGCTGATTTGCACTCACAAACGTATTCTAACTGTTTATCTGAAATAGTACTAATTAATATATTTCTTGCTTTTAAATCCTTTTTCTTCCCTCTTCTGCTTTATCTTTATCAGCCAATTCTTTTAGGGCTGATCTTTACACTCCTTATATTCTAATAAAGTCATTAATCTAAATTTACAACTTGAATAATTTGCACCATTGAAAATAGGAATTACTATGTCTTCAATTTCTTCGAACACTTTTCTTGTTTTATTCAAAATTATTATTTTCTTAACTATCTACACAAAACGTTTTACAAAGTTCTTGTCTTCAATTATTTCTTCATTTTTCACTTTTACTTCACTTTGATCTATATATAGTATGTTTAACCTCGAATTCTGCCACGTGATCTATCCTTGCGCCACGCCATGTGTTTCGTATCGAAAATATAATCTGCTCGCATCGTCTTGATTTTCCATAAATTTTACTAAATTCTTTCTTTGATTGATAATAGATTTAATCTTCTTTTTATTCTGACTTGTATTTTTCTTGAATCCTCACTTATTCACCTTTATTTTTTACTGCGATCTTTTCTTGCGTTTCTATACGGTTCCCAAAGGTAAGCGTATAGATAAAAATGATTACTTACGAACCACGCTTTGCTACCATATTGGGATAATGGTGAATCTTGGTGAAGAATAATAATATAAAGCACTTTAAATTAATGAATATATTATTAGTACAATATCAGTTTAGTACAAGTTCACTTTCAAGTTCACGCGCAATATAACATGTATATTTTCAATAGTATGAATTAAAATTTTTTGATTAAATATTTTAAAGAGTACTAAAACTGCAGAAATTCATAATATTGAACAAATTTCGGCAGTTATGGGAATTTTCTAATTATTTAATAAAAAAATTTTATTTCAAACAACTCTTCACGCCATCACGACATTAATTACCAACGATTTGAGTAAAATCGTCAAAATCCATGAAACCCATCAACCCATCAAAATCGATGAATCTCTGAAACCCGAAGTTGTCACCAAAACCAAATTTTTGAAACTGACCTAATGTAAGATAAAGTGGGCCTGGGAAATACTAACTACGACAATTTTATTAGGAATTTAATGCAGTTTTATAACATTACATTTTTATTTAATTATTGAAATTTGTCTGTTTTAGTTGATTTTCTGGACAATAATTTATAGGTGTAAGCCCCCCTTAATGAAAAACTAAACAGAAAAAATAAAAAAGAAACAGTAATTGATTACATTAAAGATGAAAATGGAAAAAAAAATACAGAAGAAATGGCTAATTATATGAATGCATATTTTAGCAAAATAGAAGAAAAAAAAATAACTATGCCTTCTATGAACCCCAATATAATTTCTCTAAGACCTACTAATCACAATGAAATAAAAAAATTATAAAAAATATGAAAGAAAAATCAGGAGATGTTGACCACATTAGAAGTAAAGTACTTAAATCAATATCTGATAGAATAGCAGATCTTTTAGTGCAGATTTTTTATTCGTGTATTGAACAATTCATATTGTCAGATAAACATAAGGGGATCCAATACCTTTTAATTTTGTGTGAGAAAATTGCCTAATAATAAAAAATATCAATTTCTAATCCTCTATTATATTAAGGAGTTTAATTCCAAAGTTTGTTTTTTTCGACCTCCTAAATTGTACATAAACGATTTACTTGCAGTCGACGTCTCCTCATTTTTTCACAGGAACACCCTCGGCATTTTTTTGTATGGACATTGCCCCGGGTGGGTCTCCCTGTAAACGATCTGCCGGCATCCTGAGGGTGTTCTTGAACACTTGGACATCGTCTCCAGGTACACCCTTCAAATTTTTTTGTATGGACAGTGCCCTGGCTGGACCTCCCGGTAAACGATCTCCCGTCGTTCTGATGGCAATCTTGGATACCTAGACATCGTGTCCAGGTACACCCTCCGAATTTTTTTGTATGGACAGTGCGCCGGATGGGCCTCCATGTAAACAATCTCCCATCGTCCTGTGGGTGTTTCTGGGCATCCGGATATCGTCTCCAGGTAAACCCTTCGAATTTTTTTGTATGGACAGTTCCCCGGGTGGGTCTCCCTGTAAACGATCTCCCGTCATCCTGAGGGTGTTCCTGGACACCTGGCAATCGTCTCCAGGAACACCTCGAATTTTTCTGTATCGACATTATTCCAGGTGGGGTTCGGTGTAGACGACGTCCTGTCATCCTGAGGATGTTCCTGGTACCTGGATATTGACTACACGTACACCCTCCGAATTTTTTTGCAAAATGGGCCCAGAGGCTGAACTGACTCAGAGAAAGATAGAGTGAGAGCGGGAGAGAGAGAGAGAGGGAGGGAGAGAAAGGGAGAGATTATACTAACTCTGTCATTGGTTGCCTCCAGACATACGCAGTTGCTCGAACAAATGATGGGACTAATACAATAGAAATGACACCATTTCTGTTGCAGTAGCGCTATCATTGGTTCAAGCAATTACGTTCGCCTGGCCTCAACCAATGAAAAATGGCGCCATTTCTGTTCCTTAGCTCTTTCATTGGTTCCAGCATCTGCGCGCGCCTGGCGGAAACCAATGACAAATGGCGCTATTTCTGATGCGGCAGCTCCAACCAATGATAGTGTTAGCAGAATAGCAAATGCGCATTCGCCTAAACAAAAATGTAAAACATGTATGTATAGAATGTGTTATATATGTGTTTATATTTTTGATTTCTCCTAGAGGAAGTTTTGTAATCCAATCTAAAAAAAGTCATGAAGAAAAATGCTGAGTCATGTGTAACGCATTAATATCACCGCTCTGTTATAATCGAAGGCAATTAGAAGGGGAATATGGTACAGAAGAAGAGAGAGGGACAGGGAAACTGGTTAAGGGGGAAAGGTCTGTCAAAGTCGTAACGCTGACGTAGCGTCAGGCAGAGATGACTTGCAATTTTGACTTTCTATATAAGGGGAACAGCTCTGACGTAGCGTCATTTGGTCTCTAACAATCCGAGAGTGAACATTTCTTCGGAGATAGTGGATGGATGGGGGTGGGGTATTTGCTCTCCGGCAATCGAAGAATAAACATCACTTTAGAGATGATTCATGCCTGGGGTTGAGGATGGGAGCAGGGGTGAGGTAGCGGTAGGGTAGGGATAGGAGTTTCGGTAAGTATATATACTGGACTAAGGGAAATCAAAGGAGAATGGGATAAAAGGAGTAGGTGAGGAGAAGGAAAGAAGAGGGAGGAGGTGGAATATGGCTGGTTATCTAAGTGTATACTCTGGTGAAATCGCACTTGCTCTCCGATACTAGGACATTAAACGTCTTTTTAGAGAAGCACTGTGGGTAGTAGACGGCTAGGGGGAAAGATATGGTGAGAGGGAGAATAGGAATAGAGAAGATCTAGAAGGGAGCTGAAAGAGAATTAATAGCACACTCAAAACCGATTGGTATGAGACCCTGTACTTCTTGCGCATCATACAGAGCTATACGGAAGTATAGAAAAAGGATCAAATGACAAATTCAACCTAAAGGTCAAATTCCTGTTCCTGCCTTAGCATCATCCAGGAGCCGGAATAGATTTATAGGCAACTCACAGTATTATTGGTTGCTCTATTATAAGAGATCCCTTGCTCCAATGGTTTCATCCAATTTTTGAGATTTTTACTGACCTTGATTTAACTTAATTAGTACATATTGGTGTGTCTTTCGTCAAATTCTATTGTTGTTCTATTGTTGTATGTTGGATAAAAGTCAGAGTTAGGTGGCCAACAGTGCCAAGTCAAAAAGATTTTCAAACTGGAAGTTAATTCGGATTTTACTACGATTGAAAAATAATAATAAGAAATTAATAGCGAAAAGAGTTACTCTTACCTCTCCATTGTTACGAGTGATGACTGATATTAAGAGTGTGACAGGCTGGGGATAAGGGCCTGACACTGAATTATCGCAATAAAAACACAGGTTAAAATAAAAAGGTGTTTAATTAAATGAATAGGGCCTTAGAGCCAAAATATAACAAGAAACAAACTAAATAAAAGGGCGCCAGCCACGAAATACTTGGAGTCGCGGTACTCCCGGCGCGGGTGGACATCACGGGCCGCTGTCCGCCGATTCCGCACGTGCGCACACACACCGACGGTCCGTAGGAAAGGGAGTGAAAATAGGTTAAGGGCTTACCTAGCCCGTCACACAAGTCCCGCTCGTGCACTCTCTCCTTAGCCCTGACACCGCCGCTTCCTGGGTGACTCGCTGTGGCCCCGAAACGTGGTTGCGCGTCGCATCGCCTCACACGGAATGCCCTCACGGCTCCGTCGTGCAGGCTCTTCCAGTCGATTCTAGCGTCACGCTTTTCTCGCGTGAGCGCCTGTGGTACTTGGCCAATATGGCAGCCACTGCCGTCTGCGAGCAAATGTTTACATTTGCTCGTCCGGAGCCGGTCTCATCTTCGCAGATGTCCTGGGAGAAGTACGCCTCCAGGTATCTCCCAGTGTCGCACAAGTGTTCAGTGGGCTGTGTCGTGCGCGCTCTTCATTGCCGGTGGCCAGTTCTCGTCGCTCTCCCAGGTAATATCTTGCTCGTTCCGCACATTCAGGCTCGAGCTGATTTGGCTTTTCGGTCGTTTCCAGGTGACTTCCAGCTCGCCGACGACTTGTAGATGTTCCTGCCAGAGCCCTGAATCGCTGTTCTTCGTGGTGTTCGTCCAGGTAATTTCTCCAGGCTTAAGGTTGTAAATATGGGCCCTAACCTCACTTCCTCTCCTTGGCCTGTAGTTGTAGATAGCTTCCTCTTGCTCCTGGCCTTATGCTCGAGGGTTAATACATCTCTGTGTCCTCCTAGGTACTGTCGACAATTCTATTGGCCTAGAAGTTGCTATCGGCCTACGCAGGAATCCTTCGAGTGCCTCAATGCTGCCCTCGAGGCTAAGACGATGCAGTTTTCCTTGGCTCTTCTGGACCGAAAGGGCTTCTACTGGTCCCGCGATCTTGCTGTTGCTCTTCGATGCCTGTGCCACTAGTGGGGAGTGTGGGAGGGAGATTGTGAGGGTGTTAGGGACCAACTTCTGGGACAACTGTGTGTGTGCGTGCTCTATTAACTCCTTGCGGGTAGGTAGCTTTGCTCGCTTTCAGCTCTCCACGGTTCTAGTACCTAGCTAAGTACTGTGTGAGGGTTTATAGTGCACGCGTGTCTTATTAGGGCTTATTTCTAGGTTGTTATGACAGGTGGTAACGCCACCCTGTCACAAGAGGCAAGAGCAATTTTTCGGCTATATATACTAATTTTCCGAAGTAACGATAAATTTAAACATTTATTTAAACATTTATTGGGAAAGGAAAAGGGTTGCGGGAGAGGGAAACAACGAGGCGGGCGCAGCAACGGAGAGCCGAACGTGGCTAGTCTGGACTCGGCCCGGGCGGCCCCCCGAGTCGCGCTACTGGGAGCGTAAAAAGGAGGAGGAGCTAACTCGAATGGCCAGGCTCGATATTTTTCCTCGTTTCTGCTCGCCTGGTCTGTTCGAGCTAGAAATGCGAGATTCTTACTTTCAAAATTTTGTCTGTCGAATTTTTTATTATGAAATTTATTACTAATTAATTTCATAGTGTCTTTGTAAATTTGTTTCAGATTTTTTGTGTCTTCAATACGATTCAAACTAACTTTTTGATTGTGTATGTTGAGTATTTCGGAAAAAAGTCTTTTATTGTAATTTTGTTCAGCATCTAATATGTTTACATTATCGAAATCAATTTCGTGGTTTGTTGAGGAGACATGCTCGGCTAATGCAGATGTTTTAAGGTGGTTTTTAATAGCGTAGCTATGTTCATATATGCGCTTTTTTAGTTTTCTTTTTGACGTTCCTACGTAAGTCGAGTCACAGGTTTTGCAACTAATTTTGTAAACAACTGATGGAGTTTCTAGGGGATTTAATTTGTCTTTGCCTAACTGGACGAATTTGAATTTATTAATGTTCTTATTAATGATTGAAAAATTACCACTTGTTTTTTTCTTTTTTCCCAGAGCATTAGTGATCTTATTATTTAGATTTTTAATGAATGGTAAGACTAAGATTTTTTGGTCCGAAATTTTAATTTTGTCATTATTTTCCATGTTGTTATTGTCATTATTGTTTATGTCAGTGTTATTGTTGTTCTTATCCAAATTGTCGTCGTTTTTGTTAAAAATCGAAAAAAGTCTTTTTTGGATATATTTGTCAATATCTTCCCGATGCCGTCGGTTTTCTATACCAATTCGTAATAGGAATATTGTCATTTCTTCTAATAATCGTCGTGTCTAAAAAGTTAATACTATTGTCAATTTCATTTTCGACAGTAAACTGTAAGTTTTCGTCAAAGGAATTAAAGGCTTTAAGGATTGAGTCAATGCAATTTTGTTGGATAATTAAAAAGCAGTCATCAACATAACGTTTATAAAGAATGACTTTTTTTTGCTTAATAGGTTTTTTAAGAACTTTCTCTTCCAAGTATTCTAAAACTATATCTGCTAAGCATGGGCTTGAGCAGAATCCCATGGGGGCACCTAGTATTTGTTGGTAGAATTTATTGTTAAATTGCAAATATGTGGAATTGAGCAAAATTTCAATACCACGTAAAAATTCTTGTTTAGAAATTGGAAGCAAGTTCCCAAAATAAATCCATTTTATTCTTTAAAGCACTGATAATAATGTGTTTAGGCAGATTAGAAAAAAGTGAGACAACATCGAAAGATACACATCTATAGTCATTAGGAATATGGAAATTGTCAAGTAATTTTTTAAGGTCCGTACTATTCTTTATATAGGAATTGGGTCTGGGAATATATTTAGATAAGAATTTTGTCAAACATTTGTCAAGATTGTAAGTCGGGCTGTTGATAGCAGAAACAATTATTCTAACCGGTAGAGTTTTTTTTATGAATCTTAACTAGACCATATGCTCTTGGAATATTAGTGTTTTCGATATTAATATTAACAGATTTCAAAGAGACATCACTATCGAAAACACCTTTGTTTTTCCAATCAGTAATAAGATTTTTAATAGTTTTTAGGTATTTTGGTAGCGGATTTTTTTCTAAAATACTGTAATATTTATTGTCTTTAAGAGCTAATTCTACTTTGTTTAGGTTTTCGTCTTTGTTCGTAACTACTGTAACATTCCCTTTATCAGCTTTTGAAATGTGTAAGTTGCTTTCATTTTTTAAGAAAATCTTAGTTAATTGTAATTTTTTTAAAATTAATTTGTCATTAATGTTAATGTGGCTTTTTGATCTAATGAAATGGTTAATACCATTGATGATAATACATCTCGTATTATCATCAATAGTCCTATTTTGTTTGGCTGTTTCCAAACCCTTAAAAAATTCAAAAAACGTTTTTTCGTCTATGTCAGTAGTAAAATTAAATTTTTCGCCTAGACTCAGGATGTCATGCGCATAAGAAGGAAGAGGCGAAGAGGAAATGTTTACGAGCCACTTGTTTTTTATTTCGTCAATGCTAATATTATTGTTTACGCAGTTATTAATCACGGGGGGCCGATTGTCAGTTAGTATGTCATTAGAGCTATTGTTTGTATCGAAAGGGTTATTAGAATCGTAAGGAAGACTCTCGAAATCTGTAACGTTTATTCTTTGTTTATCATGTGAATTCAAAGACATGTCAAACTTACGAGAAAGGAATTTTCTCTGGTTTAACTTAATACATTCTAATTTGTCATTATAATAAGATTTAAAATTCTCAAGAAAAACTTTGCCCGTATTAATCTCGATTTTTTCAGATATTTCGGATATTTTTTTGTCTAGGAAAGAGATATGGATATTTAGATTTGAAATTTCAATATTTAAAAGTTTCTTTTGTATTTTTTTAATGGATTTTTTAGTGTCATTTTTTGCAGATATACTATGGAGATTATTGAGATTAATTTTTTGGCTGTTTTGGATGTGAAGGGGAATTATGTCATAATCTCCATGTTCTAATAAAAATTTTATTAGTAAGCGTCCAATAGTTACTTTTTTTAAACTTCCAATAACAATTACAAATAGTTTATAGATGTTAAATGAAAATTTGATTCTAATTTTATCTAAAATAAAAGACGTTTTGTTGGATTTTGAGAATAAGTCTGGATTGAACAGACTATCGTTTGAATTATTAATAATAAGGTCAGTAAAATTTGTATGGTTCTTATGTGATTTCACAGCAGTTGTTGGAGCTGAAGGTGGCCGCCGGTGTTGTTGTCTGGCAGCTTGACGGTTAGTTTGATTTTTTAGGGACGTGGGTGTAGTTTGTCCCTTCCTTGCGATCCTAGCGGACCGTCTGACAGGTATTTTCTTCTTAGTGTGAGGCCATTGCCCATAGCGAGTGGCCATTCGAGTTAGCTCCTCCCCCTTTTTACGCTCCCAGTAGCACGACTCGGGGGGCCGCCTGGGCCGAGTCCAGACTAGCCTCGTTCGGCTCTCCGTTGCTGCACCCGCCTCGTTGTTTCCCTCTCCCGCAACCCTTTCCCTTTCCCAATAAATGTTTAAATTTATCGTTACTTCGGAAAATTAGTATAAATAGCCGAAAAATTGCTCTTGCCTCTTAATATCAGTCATCACTCGTAACAATGGAGAGGTAAGAGTAACTCTTTTCGCTATTAATTTCTTATTATTATTTTTCAATCGTAATAAAATCCGAATTAACTTCCAGTTTGAAAATCTTTTTGACTTGGCACTGGTGGCCACCTAACTCTGACTTTTATCCAACGACAGAATTTGACGAAAGACACACGAATATGACTAATTAAGTTAAATCAAGGTCAGTAAAAATCTCAAAAATTGTATGGGTTCTGGTATGAGCATCTCAAAAAATACCTTGACTAATAATTTTTCTCCTTTTATTGTATTGTTTTCTAGCCCTGATGAGGACGTTAAATAAAAACGTCGAAACGTCGGCATATACTTAATCATTATATGGTTCGTCTCGATCAAATTTTTTCAAACCTTCTCTATATAACATTTTTTATTAATTTTTATCCATCCTGAGTCATAACTCCATCTGGAACCTGAGATATCAGTTGTCGAAT
>JAXIUT010034470.1:0-14040 GCA_035586675.1 Eurytoma californica | reverse complement strand
AAGTAAATTAAGTTTTATTTATAAAAAAAATTTCAAGTTATCATCATTATCCAATGAAGGAGAGGCTTTGACTATCAGGGAGTTTACACAAAAAAATATGCACTTTCTTGGAGAATCACCCATATAACTCATGTGCAATTAATCACAATGGAGTTATGCTAATTCAATGAATTGCTCCATCTAGATAACGATGGAAAATATTTCAATTGAAAGCTTTCAGTGGTAACTATCTCTTATTTATATACGTGTGTTTCTTTTAAAGAAACATCAGTTTCATCTTTTGAAACGGTCTTTCAAATGGGCTAAGATATTAGCAGCTGCTCTTCGTTCTACAGTTCGTTCCAAAGCCCCAAGTGAATATCCGTTAATATATAGACATCGATTTTTCCAAAGCAACGATATGTTCTCTTTCATTTATTCGAACATGTAATCTTTTAGAGAATTGGGGTTCGCAGATAAATGAATCTGTTGTTGCAAAAAAGAGAGACCCTAAAAGGGTCGACCAGATTTTTCTTTCTTATGCTGATTGGTTTTTCATTAATCTGTCAACGAATTTTGGACGTTTTGGTGTATTTTATTACTATGCGAATCTTCTATTTGATTTTGATTATATATAATACGTGCATATAATGTGCATACTTGATTATCTAAAGTCAATAAACTATCTAATATTATGATTGATGGTATTATGCATTGTTGAATTATGGAAATTGCGCTGTTTTGATTACGAAGAATTTATTATTGCAGTTTCAAATAGATTAAAAAAATAAATTTAAAAATAAAAATTGAAAGAAAAATCAATAGATAATAAATAAATCTAGAATTTTCTAAAGAGTTTTAAACTATCGTCCTAGGATATTGATAGCTCCCAGATCGGTCTTCATATTTCAAACTGCCCGTACAGCGCAGACAGTAGCCGATGACTCTCAGCTTTCCTCTCAATCCTTATCCCACATGATTAAGAATCAGTTCGATATACCGAGTCTTCCTGTAACAAGAGCACGCAGTTACGGTAGCTCTTCTCAGCTCTAGTCATATACTCCAATATCCCCCGGTTAACTCGGGACTTTAGCGAGATGACTAGTCGTCATTGCTCTTATACGGCCAATTGATCGATCTGCTGGAATCGTCGCAGAGATGCGTGATACGCGATCGTTAACGGAATTGCGACGAAAGCGACAGGGAGAAAAGGTAAAAAGAAACTGAATTGCGCACAATGGGTCGCAAGGGGAAAATCGATCTCTCAGGCATCGACTTGGGAAATGCTACTTCCCGCTTTATTTCCAAAGGCGGAAATCTCAGTACCGAGGCGGAACTGCTATACAGGGGGGCGCAACGACTCCTATCTCAATGGTCCTGATTACGCGCATAAGAATAGATAGTAAGGAGCAGCAGTCCGAGTCCCATAATTGATAGTAAATATTGCCGAGGCTGGTTTACGCGGTGATGATATCGGACCGGGGGTAAAGGTAGGGTGTGGGCTGTAAAGGGAAAGTTATCGGACACACAGGGGAGGGCTGAGATTTTGGTAGGAGAAGAAAAGCAACGGAGAGAAAAAGAAAAATAAACTCGTGCATTCAGTTTTCGTGACTTTTCTGGGTTAAAGATTACAAATTTCAGCAAATGCATCAACGTCCCTGGCACTTAGGCTTGTTCGTGCGCGGAAGAAAAAAGTAATGGAAAAAAAGTTACCGGAAGGTGGAGAACTTAAGAGATGTGTAAGTGTACTCGAAGGAAAGGTAGAAGTTGTCCCCGGAATTTTTTTGAGTCATTGTGGGATTTGGCTTAAAAAATATCCTGGGTGATAAAAGAGGGTTTCGTCTTATTACTTCGATGATTATAGCGATTTGAAAAGATATTTGAAATTTTGTTTTGCGCAATTTTTTATGAAATGTAATTTTAAAAGCTAACGTAAAGAAACAAAGGAGACATTTATAAAAGTTTGAATAAGCGATTTGACCATACGTTAAAGTCCACGAAATATGCAGAACAATTTCCAATATTTTCAATAAAATGACACATATCATCTGTTTCATTTGAATGTCTTATCACGGATTTACGGCTTGTACGTATCTATTTGAACACATGTCATTTATTATGCCGTACCACTTCTAAAATGTTCAATTGGAAATTTAAAATGGTTTTCATTTTATTTTTTTACTAATGTCTAAAGATTCATTTAACTTCTAAATTATTTAATCTAAATTAATTTACATTAATTATGTACATATAAAATTTCATTACTAGCTTGTTATTTACCGTCAACTTAATTTATTTAATTAATTTGCAATGAATAATCCAATCAATGAATTGGTTAGAATGACGGAATAATTTTTCCCGGTTATTTGCTCTAAAGGGAAATGGTACCTGATGTAATTCGATGTGTTTCTTTAGTCAATTATCACCGATCTTCCTATTTTCTGCTGCTCTTTTATCTTCTCCCGGAAGTCGAGATTCGAAAGAAGCAAGATAGGCGTTACAAGCTATATTATGAGAAGCGATCAGCTGTGAGATTGCTTCCGACGAACGGATTTTCTTTCACGTTGAGGATGCGCGTTTCATCTTTTACTTCAGATTTTCTTTAACTTTGTTATGTCCCGTCAATAATACGTTTGATTTCAACAAATTTACATTTTATGTCAAATTTTTTAAAATATTTCAGCGCTGATTGACGAGGTAACATCATTAATTAAAAGAATAAGATCTGAAAACAATGCTGCTATCGTGAATTACTATATCTTAAGTTTATCATGAATGTAACAAGATCAAAAAAGAAACTTTTTTCGGATTTTGTGAACAAAGGTTAAGTGAATTTCATTATAAGTGTCGAATTTAATAAAAAGGTGCTTTCATATATTTCAATGCGATGCCCATTGAAAGCAACACATCAAACAATCGCGTTGTCAGATTTTGCCCCGAAATCTTTTGTTAAGAATTGACTAATTTGATTTCGAATAAAGGTACTCAAACTTTGTATTTCAAAAATATTATCAGAAAATAATGCGTGCGGACATGATTTGCAAATTAACTTATGCATTTGAAAGTTTTCAATATTCGTCTAACTGTTAAATACAGATTATTATAAACTGCAGAATTACTTCTATTATTAAAGTTTTTATTGCAATGGAAAATATTTTGCAGTAATTTATTGATTTAGATTTGGCTAATTTTATTAAGTGTGTGTATGAATTGAACACGTGATGAATAACGTTGATATTGATGCCCGAAAAATTATTTACTTTCTTTGTAATCAACTAATGGCAATATTTGCGATCGTGATATTAGCCTTGCAAAATGTGAATTCAATGATTGGATCGTTTTTCAATGTACCTGCGCTAATGAACACATTGCATTTGCATAAAATTCAGGGTTAAATGATGCAATTTTTTCAAATAAATGTTTAAGGTTCTCTTACAATTTTTATTCGCAGATTTATTTGAGATTTTATTAACAAAAATACTGCGCAATTAAAAATATATAATTTGTAAAAATGATACTTTATAATTTATAGGTAAAAAGTATTTCAGACACAATTTATTTACGCGTAAGCTAATAATTATTCTTGGATTTTCTTAATTGCAGCTCCATTACCATTGAATGGTCATTTGCCAGCAAATTGACCAGAAAATCCCCAATAAATTACCAAGCTTATCGTGAAAAATTTTAAAGTCGTACACGCATCGACGGTAATCCGGTCTTCTGTTTTTAGTAGGATCGATCTATCGATTTATAAAAAGCATATAGGCGTCTTGGCGCCCTTCCTACGACAACAGCACACATCACAGTTTCGAATTACACATATAGTCCACCACGGCGGACTAGATGCACGTACTGGCCTGAACATTAAATGAGGAAAATTACGTGACATGAAAAGTCGTCTTAAATAGCGTTAACCTTTCTACAGGCCGATTCCAAAATAAATAAGAGGAGCAATCACGAAATATTAAAATGTAACTTCAAATAGGTTGGATTACATTTTGGCATTAGCTGTAAAAAAGAAAGGCTTTTATTCCAATGGGCAAGATTTTTTCTGTTAATTATGAGACACATTGATATAAATTGTGTAAATAGAGGGGATAGTATTAATTTCATTGTTCTTCAATCTATTATGGTGAAATATTAGGTATAAATAATAATAAAGTAAGAAATCGTATCGAACAGATAATCTTATAATGGAATGATTGAAGCTTTTGTTGGGTATGATGACGATATTTTTCTAATTTATTCACATCAATTATCTCAACTTCATAAAAATAGATATCTATAAGCACTTAGTCGCGTATTTCTTAAAAGCTTTTATTTCTGCCTTATACTTTAGATTATTTTTTTCCCGGATTCTGAAGAAATTAAAAATAAATTTTACCGTAAAAATATTGAAAATTTGTAATGTAAAAGTTCAAAACTATTTACAATATTTTCATCGAATGTTTCTCATCAATATGCTAGACAATCTTATAAGCGGCAATCGCTAGAAATTCTTGTCAGCATAAAAAAAATTTCGATTAACATAATTAATTATATTACCCATTTAGTAAGATTTAGTAAATCACTTAATGAAATATATATCAATTTATCGGAAGGTCTAGGAACGCTCAATTTGCATTGCTTTAAAGTCGCGTCCGCGAGATTGTCGTGCGACTGCCTGAGTTGTGTCGACGTAATTTCTGGCGAAACTCGCAACATCTCATCAGCCTTTCCGTTCAACCCTGTTCGTATACTACGTCGTTGCTGCATTAGATATCTCAACGGAAGAAGACTCGTTCTTCGCACATTACAATAATTAGAGAGTGCCAGCTAGAGTCTAATATTTAAGGTTGGAAAATTACATTCATAATACTATTTCAAATGGATAAATATGAATAATTGACTGAGCAATAAAAGACCCCATGATTTATTATTAAAAGAGCGGGAAGCGGAATTAAGGAATTGTATTTAGGAACTTCGACGTGCAATTAAATTCGCATTAGTGATATTGAAATTGAAAAGAAATTTGTTCCTGAAATAAATAAGCAAAAAGTTTATTTGAAAATTTTTATTGCTTGATTGTTTTATTACACCATTGCTGAAATTAATAACGTCACTACAACCTATTGCAGCGTTTTATTGGATTAAATAGGTAATATAAACCAAGGAAAAAAAAGGTTCATTAAACGCAGTCAGAAAAGCTTTAGGGAGATGCACGCACATGGGGATCTGGGTGATAAAAATACATGAGTGAAAAGAACTTCAGCGGAAATAAAAGAGAGGCGGACCTTCGACAAACCGGAGGTTTGATAACATTTGTTCGGTCAGAATGGACGGTCAGCCGAACGGGCCACGCAATAGTTTTTCTTAGCCGCCACGTACCTTCCCGCGTGAAGCTTGACGAATACAATTCAACTTCGTAAAATTGTTTGGCTTTCACAGTTAGACGTGTCCAATGCTGATTTAGCATTTAAAAGCGTACGAAAAAATTACGAAAACGTATCTTAATTCCGGTTTACGCTCGACTGGTTTATCAAGAATGGGATTGTGCCTCGGCTAGTTGATCATTAGGTTTTATTTAGTCCTTTTAGTATAATCTCGTCATCAACGAAAAAGAAATCTCTTGTGCATCAAGCTTGTCATGAAAAATGCGATGGCTTTGCCATAAATTAAGCAGCACTAATAGTGTTTACTAATAATACTTTCTGTTATCGGTAAAAATTTTTATGTTAGAATAGGTCAATATGCTCTTACCTTACGGGAAATCATTTAGAAATTAGTCGTTTGTTACATATTTGGATTCTGTGTAAGTACTTTGGATAATAAAATTTACTGACTGACAATACTACTACTGCTCTTGCAAGGTTTGCGGATGAAGCGAAATTAAATAACGATATACAAGACACCACGGGTACTTGATTCTCATTATTGGATAGAAGTGACTTGCATTTATGATAAAAGCATATCGCCAATATAAAACCTGTAAAAAATATTCTTCATTTGAAATTCTAAAAATAGATATAAGATATTATGTTCGCAATATTGAACAGTTGTAGATATCACGCACAAATAGACAAAATTCATTTACGATAAAAAATATTTTACATGGAGTAATTTTCTTTTATGTTCTTTAGGATTGTGTGATACCCTAGGATCATGTAAGTTTCAATAGTTTTAGTTGGATTGAAAATTATTCAACACTCCACTATTTTTAGTTAACCTCGGTCCGATCACCAGGCCCGCACTCGGTCCTAAGCCAATCAATTCAACACGTTAGTTCAAAATAGCGTTCACAATTGAACCGCGATTGCCAATAGTTTTATATTCTTCGAGCATTTTAAGCAAAGTAGAGTTATTCTTTTCATAGATAAGCCTAATATTTCTGAAAACGAATTAATTTGGAAGAAAATTAATTGCTAAAATAAAGCAACGTATTTCAAAATTACCCAAGTGATTTTTGTCCTAAGAAATTTAAATAACTGAAGTACATCAATGTTTTATTTAACCGAATTCAAGTAAAGTGATATCCAGACAAAATGTGGATAAAGCGAGACATGTATCATTTCCCAATTGTGACCGATATAGAGTCGACTATCGGTCGGCTCGAACCGAAACTTAAGCGCCACTCGAATGCGACGCTGATAGTTCGATAATTGTGAATTTATGTATATACGTCGGGTACTATAAATTATGTGCGATTACGAACCGTACATCTTTCTCAAGTCTGAGTAATGCGTTGATTCGTTTGTTCCATCGCTTTACTGGAATTTGATTTGCATAAATAATTAAGTTACATCATTGCTTGGCATACTTTAAATCGAACTGGAATGAGTTCAACTTTTTGTCTGCCTTAGCAATGGTGTTACTGAACTACACCGAGCACGAGATAAAGTTGTCGACTGAATAGTGAGTCAATTTGGTTTTATTAATACAACATTTTAAAGAGTCATTTATCTTCTAATACGGCCTGTAATTATTTTTACTCCATTAAGTTGATATGTCAGATAAAAACGCAGTGCACTCATTTTACTCTTACGTAGTTTTGTTTAAAAAAGCATGTCCTTATAAACATAAAAACGTGTAATTGATGGAAAATTTAAATATATATTTTTTTGTTTATGTGTCATTTTACAATTTGTTATTGGTATATTCTTTAAAGAGATTTTAGCTACATTTAAAAGCCATGCCCAAGTAATTTAAAAGAATTATGGCTGATTTGTTAAAAATTCACGAATTTCGCAAATTTTTTTTAAAAAAAAGTCAAACAAAAATATTACAAATTTAAAATCGTAAAAATGATAGTTTCAAAATGATATTCATGTTTACATTCCTAAATTAGACAGTCAAGTTATCAAGATCTTTCTGATCCTGTTTTATTATTAATCGTTAAATCTTCACGTCTATTTTAAGAATAAAAAGAGTTGAATAAAATTAAAAAAGGTAAAGTCCAGCAGTAGGCACTCTGTTTTTATTTAAAACACGCAAAATGTAAGGTATCATCATAACCGCGTTCTTTCCAAGAACAGGAGCATTATTTTGGGGGTAAACAAGCAATCTAAAATGCTCCTCTCGTCTTCAAAAAAGCAATTTTCTCATAATTTGCTCCGGCTAAGGGAGCTTTGCGGCTCCTCTCTCCACCTTTCCTTCGCTTCTCTCTTCCCTCCTTTCGTAAACAGAACATTAAAACGCACGCACGTACACAGGCGTATAAGAGACGATTGCCAAAATTTTTCCACGTTTGCCTACTTTTCACCGAGTACGTCCACTCTTCTTGAGACCCGTCAAACTGGTCTCCGCGCTTACAATCATCTAACAAATCTACAGCTTTTGTAACGGGCACCTGCTATTCGCAGCGGGGTTCCAAGGCCGTGAACTTAGACCGCGCGATTTACTGAAATACACTTATTAGCAAAGTAGAACGCAGAACGTATGCAACAAAGAAGAAGAAAGACGAGTAGTAAATAGATTAGAGTTTGAAAAAGCTCGCTTCTGCTTGAGTCAGTTCTCGATGTGTCATCGACTTGAAATGAACTAGCCTCCCTGTTTGTCTTTCGTTGAAATAAGGTGAACTATCACCCTTTTTTCGATTCTCTTATGAACTTTTTAAGATTCCTCTAGTATAGAGAGTTTAATACAATTTCATTCTTTTTTAAAGCAAGATTTGAGTATTATTGCGGGATATGACTCTTTAATCATTTACTGCGTATTAGTATTATTATAAGTTTTAATAATCAAAATTACAAGTGTATACATAAAATGATAAAAGCTTTTAACACAAAATTAGTACAAAATGATTGAAAACTGAATTATATTTCAATTAAAAAAAAAGAAAATTATTTAAAAATTATGCTTTGATTTTTGTTGAACTTAAATAATTATGACACTTAATAACCTTGCTAAAAATACTCATTTTATATCATTTTAACTGAATCTAGCATTTCCTGCAAGTTTAATCTTTTATGAGATTCGGTTTTCAAATTATGAATATCTGGGAAGGAAATACGATATTCTGCGTGTATCTCGAGAGTGCTTTATAATTCCTTGGGGACTGAAACTTTCAGCCGGTCAATAATTGTAAGGACAATTTCTGTGAAGCGGCCTTCAACTGAAGACATTCAACTTTTAAGCAACGTATAAAAATGTTTGTGAATTTAAGTTATAATTTTAACAGATACGATTTTCAAGGAAATTAAGTATGTGCAAACCAGACGTCTGAAAATGTGTAACGGTTATTTGAAATATTCAGGATTTTACGAGATATGTTAATTTTTCAAAGTAAACCGTTCGAATATAAAACTTCTGCAAGTATTAAGTTCCGAAACATAAAATCCCGTAAAGTAGCGGAGCATCGGGTCGTTTTTATATCCGTTCGATACCTAACGGAAAAGTCAATCTCGCGTTGTGCAGAATGAGTTATTATACTGATTGATAATTCATACCTCTTTTTATTAATAATTATGCAAACTTTTTCTAAGCAACTAATTAACAAGTATTGTATACAACTTTAAAAAATACACTTTTAAATTGTAATACTTTATTTTTATTTAATAAAACTATATGGTGGGTTTGGAAATTGAAGAATTGATTGAATGCTGTCACGATTCAATAATTCATGAATTTTGTACACTGGCTTCTTAAATGTATTCTGCTCGTCAGTGGAAAATTTTTTTTATTCGTACTTTTTTCACGTAGTAAGCTAAAAAATATATTTGTTTATATATAAGATAAAATTATTGATAGAGTATAAATGGCACGAAAAGTTTTACGAGCTTTTACGAAAGATGGAACTGAAAAATTGAATAGTTAATCATGTTATAGCGTAAAGCATTAATTGACTCAAATATTGTAACAACGCTTATTGATCAAAATTTCAAAACAACCGGATAAAGCAATAAATTCTTCTCTAATGAATCTCCTCAGGTAGTAGATTAAGCTTGTTGGCCACTAATAAACTGAATTAATACAAATTTACTCAATCATTGACTGTAATTGGATCCAATTAATGGAGTGTCAGGAAAACCGTTTCGCTGACGTTTAATACAGCAATTTACATGATCTTTATCATATTCTTTAAAAAAAAAAGAAATTTAAATTGGAAGGTTATCTTCTTATATTCGTCACTTTTATAATAATAGCTGTATTGACATCACGGTCTTCTGTTCTCATTAGATCAATCGCAATTTCGCAATAATTAAATACGGAAGTAAACTCTTTACTAAAAACCAAAGTCCAAAGAGTACTCTACGGCAGAATATTTTACATAGAATTTCAATAAAAACTACAGTATGCATCTGTATATGTTGTAATTTCTTTTATTGCTGCAGTACATTTCATAAACTTAAAAGTCTCATTTCTAAATTCATGACTGTACTATATAATTTTTTTGACTGAAAGTTCTCATTTCAACATTTTATTTAAAAATTTGCCGCTATATTTACTTATCATGTTGAACTTATTCTAAAAAATGTCAATGATCTAATTCGTATGTACGATGTCAGTACAATTCATGAAATACGTGGTGGATATGATTTCACTCAGATATTGCGATACTTCTTTATGTTACTTTTTATACTAGTCTAGCAGAAAAAAATTTAATGAGACTATCATTATGTGTATCAACTTAGATCTTAAAAGTTTAAGTAACTTTTCATTTCATAATATCACTTTTAACTTCGAATATTAAAATTTTGCAAGTGAAATTTAATTTGACTTCAATATTCCCTTTTCCACGAATAAAATATTTTAATATTAAAATGAATCTACAACATGTAACTTAAGTAAGTGATACGGTTTATTGACCTAAAATTTGCGGTTCTTTGGGTGCAAATTAATGAAAAATTTATATAAAATTGTCTTCTAACATTATTATTTTGAATTTGATTATTATTGCGAAATTATTTGATTGCGTATTTGATCTTATTTATGATGTTGAAATAATTTTCTTCGAAGAATCAATGAATTGACAATAAATTTTTCAAATTCCTAGATTAGTCATTCGTGTTTTGATACGACGATGATAAAAATATTCATCGAATTTCTTGACTTTAGACGGCAGTCATAAAAAATTGCTTAAAATGCGCAACTGTAAGTAAGATATAATTAGCATGTATAAAACTCAACATGTATAATTGTAAGTAGATATACTATTAATAATTTCAATTCATAGACAGTTTAATCTTTTTTCTTAAATTTGGCCAGTATATTATAATGTGATTTAAATCGAATTTGAAAGTACATTTTCATTTTAAATAGTTTAAAGATTATTTCGTTTTTTCTGTACGAATTAAAAAAAAGTCTGAAAAATATTTGCATTATTAAACATTCACAGTCTTAATTATGCAAAGCAATACTGGCAATCTTATCAAATATTTCTCAAAATTGATTTCGTGGTTTAGTTAGTAATATCACACGAAGAACATAGTGACGGATACTCTATAAAAACGCGATCAATCAATGCCTTCTGTCTCACAGCCTACGCGACGGAAAATACACAAAAAGGATATGTATATCACAGTCTCGTGATTATTCACATAATCAAGGATATGCAAGGAATAACAATGACTCTTTTGCTCGAAATTTCGAGAAGGAATAACTCTACACGTAGGAAAGAAGTAAACAAAGGTATTGCATTTTTGCTAAATCTGGCATCAAACAAAAAACCCCTGCAGCGCTATCTTCTTTCCTTTTATTTTCCCAATCCGTCTGCGTGAGCATTGGCAATCCTATACCCCGCCGAAGTATAAAAAACAAATTTCACCGGACGAGGCAAAACGATTAAGAAAACACCTATACAAAATAGGCGGGTTGTCCATAAAAGAAGGCAATCATCGTTCGCCAAAGTGGCCAGCGCCATAAAGTCAGATATTTTTCAGCGGCTGGATGCCGATGTAAATTATTACATAAAGCAATGAAAATCCCGCGATCGCGGCGCGCGCACGCGCTCATTGTCCCTCATTTTGTTCGTGCACATTCTTCGCAGCGGGACGAAATACGTTTTCTCACTTGATTGTCGTGAATTATGCGCGCCGGCAATTTCCCGCGGACTCAGCACCGCGTCTCGCTGGATTGGACCGGACGAAACGTGTGCACACGTGCGCTCGAAAGGTGGATTTATACGGGAGGCACATGTTACACGTTTCTCCGCCCTCCGCGTGAACATCGCACCTGAGCTCGGAAGTACATTGCCCTGCCATTTGGTTTGTTTTCAGTTTTCATCAAGATCAATACAGCTGCGACTGAGCTGATATTAAAGTTTTTGTTTTTATTATTTTCGCTGAACAACGAGTGGAATTTTTTTTCTTTTTAAATAATACGTCCAAGTTTTTTTATCCGAGATTAAATAACGGAGCATTTATTAAGAGCGATGACAGACAGGTAAGCCGCGAAATATATACATATTTGCAAAAAGACATTTTGCAAAAAGTGGTACGGATCGATTAACTCGTATTGAGAAAATATGTGCTTCTGAACTAGTTTCTATATATACATTTCTCATGTTTACATTCTATTTATGTCTAGTAATCAGTTTTAACACTACGTACTGGTCTCTATTTTTTTTTCGAGAAATGTTTTGGAAATTTTTAATAATTCAGTATTTTGTAGCATGAAAATACACTTTGCCCAAAAAACATTTCAAGAATAAACAAAGTGAACATACTACAAATATCACAAAAATAACATATTTCGAAGGCTGCTTTTAATCTGTCTTGTATAAATTAATAAGATACACACTACGAAATTATCATTTGTTATTTAAGTTGATTATCAATTTGTATGGTCCTTTGGAATGTATTATCCTGTCTGTTTCATATTTAGATGCACGTGTATCTTCTAGATTTATGTAAACAACTGGCACGTGATTGTAATATGAACCTAATTAGTCAGCAAAATCATGAGGTTTCTTATGGAAATGATTGCTCTTCTTCGAGATGTAATCGTACGTAATGTTTTTCTTCAATGTTACATGCATCTTTTTATTAGATCATTTTTATTTAATCATTTAATTGATCAATTATTAAGGAATTGAACAAAAAGAATGATGATAGCTTGCAATAAATCTGTTTTCTTTTAAAACTTAGGTAGGTTACAAAACCAAATGAAATGCAAATTAAGGTATATTAGTATAACACAGATAGAAAATCGTACATTACAATTTAGCAATCATGATGTCATAATGGTACGTCCATACGAAAACTGTCACGAGAGCCAACGAGTACTACTGTATCAACTCAGAGGCGCTTTGCAACGTCCTTCAGAATATTGTTTACCTTCAACCGTTAAGTCTAGACTTTTTTTTTCTTCAAGAAGTCTGGACTATAGCCACTTGCATCGCAGACGTACTGCAATGATGGATTGGTTCGTTCGGCATACCGACTACGTCCATAAGTACCAGCGTCATTAAATATGCATTAGTTTCTTAATATTCTTGCAAGGTACAGCCCGATTCTTCCTTCATTTGACGCTCAGGACTTTTCCGCTCAAGGGAACGGCTCCGAGAAGGTCCGCTTGAAACGGCGCGCGGCAGCTGACAGCGTCTCCTCGTTGCCCTGTCGCTCGAGCGAAATTAACAACCGGCGGAGAGTCAAAGTCGCGACGCGAATAGTTTTTTTAAACTAGGACGGAGAATGGGAATCAGACATTCTAATTAGCAGATGCACGTGTAATTCAACAATGCATACGCAAGCCGATTGCGCATACGCATACGCGTATGCTGTATTTTAAGACGCCGGCGACGCGATAAGCAGCGTGAGCCGATCGAAACTAAATAACAGACGAGGTATTTTTGAATTGTACGTAGACAGACGGTATAATTTTTTATTGGAAGCTGATGTTGCTCTAATTAAAGTTTATTACAGCGTTGCTCCTTGCAAAAATAGTAACGTGATATACAGGAATAAGAGTCTTGCGTTTTGTGACATAAAATAATCTTTCGAGAAATCACCTTAGAGATATTTTGTGTCAACAACGAATCCACGTCTTTCTGATGACTAGTTTTTATCAATAATAAAAAAACGAATTGTAAAATGTTCCATTCCAAAGTCCGTTTAACATTTTATTGAGCAACTTTTAACTCCATTTAATTCTAATTTGAGGACGTTCTGTGTACATGGATTTGTGCACTGTAATTTTGCTTTCTCGAAGAGGAAGTTTTTTTCATATAGTGTACCCGAGGCGACATCCTAAGTTATGATGTTAAGTTTTAAAAGTTTCATCTGCTTGAAAATCTGCCAGTCGAAAATTATTCAAACTAAAGTTTCTTTTTATATATTTTTGTTGTTTTATCTTGGTCCATTCGTTACAACGGCTCTTGAAGGATAAACAATACATAGATAAGTTTGAAAAGATTTTATAGTTTTTCGTAATTTATATTTAATGACCTTAAAAAAGTGGTTCCAAATGATTTAACAACATTTTTTTAATTTAAGTGTCAATGTATCCTGGATTTTTAATACGACAAATTACAATTAAGAGTATACTCTGCCCACTTAAAGATTATTTCTTTTTCGGCCTAGCGGGACGGAAGTACCACCTTCCCTCCCGGCGCCCGGTCGGGAAGGTCGTAATTCCGGCCTCGCT
>JAXIUT010034459.1:0-14044 GCA_035586675.1 Eurytoma californica | reverse complement strand
TGGATTTTAGAGAATAGATCAAATGCAATAAATAATTTCACTTGATATTGACCCGCTGTTATCAATTCAATACCAGTCTATGATTAGCCCAAGAAAAAATAACTATCGACTTACGGTACTGCTACAATATTAAGCGTTACATTCAGAACTAGCAATTCTTACCCGCGTACCCACCGAATCGGCGAGCCAGCCAGCACACCGTGCCCGTCGAGCTTGCATAATTCATCGTCGTCTAAATCCCGGTCCGGCCGCTATCGGCTCTCGGCGCGCCGCGCTAATTGCCGGCGTGGGCAGTCCCGCGGCCCCGATGGCCGCTGGCGCGTGCTGCTCCTATACGCGAAGGAGGCGCGCAGGTGAACACGAACGCGCCAACTGGGTCAGTGTGACGCGGCGTCGGGCTTTTCGGAATTCCGACGGCAACCGTCATCGGCCGCTTAAGTTTTACGGCTCTGCGGCCGGGGATCCGGGATGCGCTCGTAACGATCGCTCGGGGTTTTGCCTTTTCCCCCCATCTACGGCTGGAATTCGCGCTTGATTTCGTGGGGTTCCGAGAGAACCAGGGGGAGTTTATAGTTCGGCAGAAGTCGCTTTTTCCGAGCTCACCGGGGTTTAATGGAGGGAATATTTTTACGGGGAATCGAGGTGCACTAATTACTGCTGAATTTTCAGTTTATTGCAACATTTCGGAATGTTTAGTCATGGTAAAACTGGTGAGCTGGTAGTTTTTCCGCTTTTTTAGTTCATTAATTTTAATTGAAGCTTCTATGTTATCTACTGCTGCAGTATCTGGAATTATGTACACGTTTTTAATTGAATTTAAAATTTAGAACACATTTATTTCTATTAATTAAATTAACAAACTAAAAAATTTTTAATTGCCACTTTTCATAAAAATATACTCTTAACTTATTTCCTGTATCCTCACTGTATAGGTCCGTACAGTGTACATTTGTATCCTCACCGTGAAGATTGTACGATGTTTACGCATCATCACTAATTTTTTTCGAAAAAAACCAATCACAAATTGAAACGAATTCGAATCATCTCTCCAATCTCCATCTCGATTTTTCATTATGGAATGTTAAAAATTCGATACACCTACCAATATATATGCATGGGGCCGACAGCTGCGGTCCACCCTTTGTAAAGCGGGTACGGAATTTTTCGATAGGAGGGCCGGGTTCCTTTTGAAAAATCGAACTCCCCCGCCACAAAGGGGGAATTCAATATTCGAGGTCTTTATCGCGGGGAGGGGGGACGCCTACCGGCCGATCGCTACGCGCGACTCCCGCCGAGTATCTTTAGTTTCCCTTCGAGCGTGAAGCAGATCTACCTTTTTCCGCTTGCTCGCCGACCCAGGCACCGGCGCGTAAGATGTTTTCGATTTAATCTAGTCAAGGTGATCCTTGATAAGGTTTAACATCCTCAGAAGGCTTCGTTGCTCGCGTGTTCAGCTGCTATGTAAATTAATTTGGCCCTGATACCCTACTGTGCAATTTCTGGCGTTTTGTCAATCACCTTTGAATGCTTGATCTAATTTGTACATTGTGCGGGAACATAAGTGAAAGAGTTGATTCATTTTATACATCAAATAGGTTTAGTAATCAAAATCGGTTTTAAAAATAGATGAGCTTTTTGATGAATTTTTGCGAAATTTGTTTTATTAGTTTATATAATACATTTATTTCGTTATTTTACAATTTACAACTCTATCTCTAGCTTGTTTAATCCAACGAGAATGATGGAGCAATAAACTTTACTGCGGAGGTACTTACCCTAATCACGAAAGAAGTTAACATCGTCTATATAATTTAGGGATGTCTTCATCAATAGTAGAAGATACAAATGTAAAAGTAAATTCTCTTAAAGATAACGTACAACTGACCATAAAATTTGTTTAGGTACCCATCTTCTGGATCATCTTTATAATTTTGTTTCAGTATATTTACTTTCATGAATATCTACGAACGTGATATTGATGCAAGCTTCGATAAGCATTTGTGTTATCAAATTTTAAAAAGAAATTTTTTAAATGCTTGAATACAGTTTCAAACAATTTTTAAACCACAGGGTGTAAATATCGACTTTTTCAAGATGAATAGTCAATCTATGCCCTGCCTAGTTCAAAAAAGTAGTATACTCTTCATGCACACAAAGTAATTATTTTCCTTGTAGAAATAAGATTGGGATGGTTCATAGGGAAACGGATCAGGAATCCGTAGATCTTATCACTTAACATTTTCCTGACTTTTTCGATAAGGGAAGTTTATAAGGGGCGGACACAATTCTAGTAAGATCCAAACAATTTTCCCTATCTTTTCCCTGATGCCTTCGTGTCTTAATTATGTAACTACTTTACCTTTCCTACATAAAAACACTAGTTTTTTGTTATCTTATTAGAATATATCAGATTTGTTACATTTTTTAATAAATTTGAAGGGTATAAATTTAAAAAAACTACAAAAAAATGCAATAAACTAGTTACAGTGTGAATTAAACTTGCTACCCGGAGAAAAAAGTTCGGCTGCATTTTCAACGTCGTAAGAAGTTATTTTGATAGTTATTTAGAAAAAAAATTAAGGTTAAGTAGTTTTTACCGAAGCATGCTCTAGTAAATGACGTAAATATTATTTGATTTACATAGTATAAACTACTTAACAGACACATTAATTTGACTGGACTAACCTCTGCAGCCTCTAGTGCATCTACCTTGTAAAAAGATCTTACTGATATTTAACAATTTTAAAGCTAAATGACAAAAAAAAATATTTAATACACATTAAAAAATGTGTACGCTCTCATGACACATCTCATTCTGCTGCTCTCGCTTTGTAAAACTCGTAGGTAATAGCCGACCGCCCGTCATCCGATCGTCCTCCCGTGTCTCAACTGGAAATAAGTCGTCAACATCTCTCATTTCCGAAGGGTCCGCGTAAATAAAATCCCCCCTTAGTCACCCCCTCCTCCCTCCTCCATCTGGAAAATTCACGAGACACAGCGCGGGCAAAACACGGGCGGAGAGACAAATAGCCAGGGACAAGCCTCCTAAGTGAAACCAAAGTCCAACTTGGATATTCAATTCCCGGCAGCCGCGCGCGGGGAGGGGGGAAGGCGGAAAAAGTGCGAAAGTTGGCGAGAAAAATGGGCGAAGTCGCAAGCCGGTGCGCCGACCCCGGGGAGAGATATCCGGCGAGGAGGGATCGATCACGGCCGTCCCGCGTCCTAATCGCGTCATCGTTCTCTCGATGCACCACATGTGCGCGCGAATTACGCCGCGCGACTCGCGTGTACACGATGCGAGTCTCTTCCTCTCGGCGTAAATTTTCGGATCGAAAAAGAGAAGAGAGAGCGAACTGGTGGGTAGCTGCCGCTGCAGCGAAGACGGGAAATTCGACGTGGACTCATTTTGCGCCGCGTAATGGGCGAATAAATTTTCGACGGGAGGAAGAGGCTCGGGAGTTTATTGAGCTGTGATTCTTATCGGTGCAGCGCGCGTAGCTGTGTGCGACGCGTGTAACGGGGTTTTCGCGGGAAAGTTTCGTATTTTACGAAATCGCCGGTTATAACTGGTAATTGACAGTTTTGAAATCGAATTTATGAAGGGTGTAGGTTTATTAAACTTTCTAACGGGTAGAAATTGATGGGGTTAAAAAATAGTTTATGTAGTTTTATATAAGTAAATAACTTTTACAAACATCTTGTTTATTAACGTACACTGAAATTAATTAATTTTATTGATTCATCGCTTGGAACATTTTTAGTACCATGGTCTTATGATGAAAATTTAAAAGAATTTAAACTTAAATAAGATTGAACTAGGTTTTATTTTTCTTTATTATTAATTTTATTGTACCGTGTCTATTGAAGTGCATTTAAGTATACAAAATTTAAAAATCTGTTCGATTATTTCGACCAGACTACGTCCTTAAGTACATTGATTTAACAATTTTTAGACATTGCATTTGGATGTCGACTATCACTATTACAAATAATTTCCTGTAGTCATTTACTTTGAATTTAAATACTAAACGGAATCTTCACAACAATGAACAATAAATAACAAACAATGCATAGAGGAACATAATACAAGTAGCCACCTGTAAACAAAATTTTCTGCACAAACACTTCTTCACTATTCCCTCATCCGTACTCTATAAAAAGCTCACTTTCCATTTTAAAAAAACATCGCCAACGCTGCCTGATCGCCACCAGAAAGTTCACGATCAAAGCCTTCGTCGCAAAAATAGCTCTCCCCCCGCTGTTCCTCTCGCCTTCCCACCCTCACTAAAAAGAGGAAAAAATTCCTCTTAAAAAAAGGAAAAAGTTCCTCTTAAAAAAAAAAGACACCGCAAATCCGTCGAAGCGAGCATCGGAGCGTGTGGCCGCGATGCGTCGCGTTCGAGAGAGCCCCCCCCCGCGAGAGAGAGCGAGATAAAAAAAGGGGGAGAGAGGGGCTAAAATCGCGTGCGCCCCTTTGAAGCCGGCCCTCGGCGATATCGAGCGGCCAACCCTTGCCCGGACGCGGGCATAATGCGCCTCCGGGGCGGTGTCCGCCCGCGCGGGGAGAAGACGGCCCCGCAGGGCTCGTTAATACGTAAACGCGCGGGCGCGCAAGTTCACGGTTCATGGATATCAATCCCTCTCTCGGCCGGGGCTTCGAGCGCGCGCGCGCGAGCTTCGATCCCTGCGACGAGAGAGAAGCGCCACCCCCTCCCTCCGTAGCTCCGGGGGATTCGCAGCGTGATTTTTCGCCCTCCGAGTGTCTCGAATTTTGCAAATATTATGCGCCGAGGGAATTTAGTTAGCGCGCTTCGATTGGGATTTTATTTGCCTCTGCGTGTCGGGACTATCTCTTTGCGTATAGTTTCAGATCAGTTTAATTCTGTTTAAATGGAGGAATTTCTGTCTTTCAGTCTTTCTGTATAATTTCGCAGGTTTGGGGTTATCCACAATACCGTAAAATATCACATGACATGAGATCTCAGTGATAATATTTTAGTAATGTAATGTTAGCTTCAAAATGTTTATAAGCACACGACTTGTGGATTTTCCGAACTAACCATATGGATAATATCACCTAATAATTACACAGTGGTATTTTAAAATAAATTCTTTTTCACTAGTGCGTAACCTGTACAGAAAATTTGAATTTACCCTAAGTGCAAAAATAAACAAGCAGACAGAAAACATATTTTGCCTCCTCTCGTAATGTAAAAGAGAACTGAAAAAATCACCCCTGGTAGAAAATTAACCAATGCTGACCATTTTATGTCCAATTTTCTAACAGGGTCTCCATTTGAAAGAAAACTCACACTATTTCAGAAAAAATGAACTACTTTTTCCTGGAACCGAGTGGTTTTTCACTCCTGCACACTATGCGGATTCCTGTTCATATTTCGCATGTCAATGTCTGGATGTGACGAAAAATTATGCTATTTACTCGCAGTCTTACTGCGTAGGATAGTTCAATTACTCAATTTAATATTAATCACTTTTATTTTTAATTATAATTTAAAATTTATATTATAAATTTAAAAAATGTAAACAATTTTTCTCGAGCTAAAGGTCTCACTTAAAAAAACACATACCTTGCGTTCAATTTATTTATAGACTTAAAAAAAACATTATCTTATGTCTCTTTTGTTAAAAAATTAAAAAAATGTTCTTAATTTAAAAAAACTAAGAAAACAAATTTTAAATTTAAAATGTAAGGAAGAAAAAAATTCTTTTTGCCGTCGACTGTAGCAGCTCTTAATCTTCTTTTTCCCTTTGCCCGGGGACTTGGCGCGCGAGTTAATCGGGTCGTGGGTTACAGTTTAAAGCGACACGCGACGTTCTTTAAGTCGCGAGTTTCGCGAGGCGCGCAGACGTCGGAGAAGTCGCGTGCCGTAGAGACGCTAAGGGTGTTCCATTCTGGCCGCGTCGTCCCGGACTTCTTAGCTTACAAAGTACACTGAACTTAAAAGGGTAATTCGAATTAGAATTTTGATTGTCTGGCTTATTTCCCCTTTGAGCCAGATTTTATTAAGAATTAATTAAGAAGGTTGAATGTGGCAAGATGCTTGAGAAACGTTTCTTTATTATGTTGCTTTTGTGCACATTTAAAAAAAACGAATTAAAATTAAATTTTTTGTTTAAATAATAATTATATCTACTTCTAGAAGCTTATATGCTTTTAAATTCGTGATAATAGTTAAAATTTTAACGAGTAATAATTTAATCTATTCATGCATCTCACGGTATGAAAAGTTTGATGCTTTTTTCATGCAAATTTTCTCAGTTCGCTTCATACGAGTATAAAAGGCCATACAAACGCGTATTATAAGTCGAGAGTGACTTGGCGTTTGAAAATTTCACCAGTCACTGTACAGTACATTACTACCTAATTTTCACTTTCAGGTGTCTTATACTTTTAAATGCGCTCATTAACAGCCCTAAGAAATGCATAATATTCAACTCAAATTACTAAATGAAATATTCTTTTTTTTATTTAAAAAATGTTAAAAATTAAAATAAATTATAATTAAAGTAATATTCATGCAGTGCTTAAATTTTAACATATACTACATAAAGTTAAAAACAAAGTAGTACAACAAAAACAGTAGTAAAAGAAAAACTTGAATGAACTTTCTTAGTGATTTTTAAGTTTTTAAAAATTATGAACAAAACATATCTACTTTTTATGTAAATTTAATTTACTTTTTATGTACAATATTGCAAAAAAAATAAAAATTACAAAATACAAGTAGTGTAAAAAAAAACTTTTGCTCTTTTCCATTTAGTTTTTGCGAGCCACCCTATCGCGACGTTCCTTTCATCACATTATTTGTGCTTCCTTTTGGAGTCCCGGAGTCTGGCGGGACAAGTTGGACGTTTTAACGAAGAGACGAGAAAGAGAAAAGCCTTTCAGAGGGGATTCCGTCGTTGATTTTTAGTTTTTCAAGGTTGATTTCATCCCGAGCCATTTGCAAAATCGAATGCAAACAGTCAATTTAAACGCACAATGAATCTTATTCGCTATTATGCATAGTATTTTCTTTTTTATAATAGACTTAACTTCTAAATTAAAAATAAAGATTTAGGTAATTAATAAAAAATGATTTATTCCTTAGTGGTGACTTTATTGATTTAAAAAGCGAGAAGTAAAGTGGTGTTTCATTCCTTCTGATACTTTATTCCCTCAAGTTCGCTTTATTCCCACGAAAGGGTAAACTACGCCTAAGTCAATAAGGGTTGCCAACATCGCCACATCGGCAAGTTTAAAATCATTCCGTTTCTTACCGCAAGTCCTACTTTTCAAAGTCAATAAATTGTCTGCAGTTGAGTCGAGAATAAAGTTTTATAAATGCAACACGAGAGTAAAGCCGATTATACCCTACGGTGGTTATACCATCGCATTAATGTACTATTAAATATTAGATAAAGTAAAAGAGGTATAATAAAGATAAATAAAGTAATCCTTTTAGCAGCTGTGATTTATGCCGAAAAGATATAAAATGATTTTTTTTTTCGCGTTAGAGAGTCCACTTCGAAGATATATACTTCGATGGTGTAATTAAAGTGCATATCAAACCCGCATTTACGGGAACTGCGCGTTCCATTAATTTCTAATACGGGAATACACGCGTAGCGTCGTTTCCAGGTATAGATATTCACGGCCGCATAAATTAATGGAACGTGCCGCTCATGTCAAACGCAATTTCCCGTGTACTTCTTTTTCTGCCTTGAAAAGCTCCCCGTTGCTCGCGGCATCGATTATTATTTCATGACGCTAAATCCGTTAAAGTCCACTGATACGTTCAGAAAGGTGCAATCCGATAATATCACTGTCTTGCCCTACAGAGCCTTAAGACTAAATTGACTTAATTCATTTATATTTGTAAAAGTAAAAGATATTAAAAAAAATATGAACCTTACAGAAGTAAAAAACTATAACATGTTGAAAATTATAATGATCTTTTTAATAAAAATTAATTAATTACATTAATAGGTTAAAAAATATTCTAAAATCTTTTAAAGACATTATGAGCCTAAAACTAAAACCAACTTATTCTTAATATGATTGGTTCTGACGTGCAAAGTACTAAGTTTACGAGAAAACTGAAGTATAAGTAACATTTTCTTCGAATTCCTCTATATAAAAAAATGTACATATTTTTCTATACATAAAAATCCAAAAAAATCTCTTCATCACCAACCGACCTTCAAATCACGAAAAATAACAACAGGGCACTAAACCCCGATATGCTTCATTTTATGCTGATCTTTAATAACTGCAGAAAAGAAAAGACACGCCATCGATGTAATCCCCCGATAGACCTACTTCTTTCAGTTCGGAATCAAGATTCAGTCTCGGATATAAGGCGCGGACTCGTTTATTCGCGCGTCATAACGGAGAGAGACTCTCCGCCGCCAAGGACGGGATTTTTGGTCTACGATCATATTTTTGTCAAGGCCGCTATATTTCCGCGCGAATAAATCCCCGGGAGATTCACGACTGACGCCGCTAAGCTGACGCATGGAGAAAAGTGAAAAGAGCCGAAGTGCAAGGGTCGTAAAAGAAAGGAGATAGTCGGGGACGGCGCTTTTTGCGACGCGCTCCTTGTAACGGCTACTTTACTTTTATGCGCAAAACGAATCGCGTTCGGATGAAGTAAAAAGTGAAAGGGAAAAGTTGCGTTCCCTTTTTTTTAATTCGATCAAATTGACGAAATTATTATATATATTCGTATGTACCTTACCCACTAAATCTGAAAAAGTGAAATCAATGGAGACTAGGTGTTTTTTTTAAATAAAATAATAATTATTTAATTAACATTAAGTGATGCTTGTTTAGTTAGTAGAATGTGATATTTTATTGCATTTTATTAAGTGAAACAAAACTTCATAAATAGCCTGTTTTGAATTATAAAGTTCAGTTCGTAATATCCTTACTTCAACTTGGTGTAGTATATCTATATCGTGCAAAATCGTGACTTCACACAAGTTTTCTGATCATATCTTTGATAACAATCATTAAATTGAAAAAAGAATCCCTTTGATTATTTTTCAATATTCTATCAGACGTGTAGAAAGGAATTTTTCGGACAGGATCCTAATTGTTAATAATAGGCATACTTTATTTCAACAAGTAACGAATATTTTATTTTTTTTAGCAAAAAGTAACTTATTATTAATGACAGAATTTCGATTAAAAACAAAGATGTAGAAGCAAAGTCGGATTTCATTGCGAGCATAATATTTCTGCCAGAAACGAAATTCATTGGCGACGAGAATCTTAATTAATGTAAACCATGAGCACTAGGCGGCTCATGGTAACAATCACTTGAAAAAGGATAATCGACTTCTAACGTATATAGCCGCAGACGATTGATAGCGTACTTTGCAATTTCTAGCTACTTTCGCTAGTTTGGTATGAAAACTCTCCTTATGGGTGACAGACAGCCGCTGCCAAAGTGGCTAGAAACATGCGATTAAAAATAACGAAAAATAATTGAACATTTTAGGGAAATTCATTGTGTCTCGTCAGATAATTTCCGACGACACTGGATACTGTTGATACGAAACGGTAACTATGATACAAGAGTTGTATTTCCATTCCTTTTAAAAACGTCTGAGTAAGCGAATTATTATTATGATGAGACCAGAAAGCGAGAAAATTTTATATATACAGTCTAGTTAGTAACGTAGGATTTTTAGTTTTTATCATTCAATTTAAATTTTCATATTGCTTCGGGTCTTATTTTAAACACTAATGATTTGAATTAGATAAACTTAAATGACGTTTATACGTAAATATAACCAGTTTCAATTGTTCTTATGAATCATTTGTATATTGAAGGTAATTAGGCTAATTGGTTTTCGAATTCTACAGAAGAGGTTTGTCCTTCTAGTTTAGATTAAATTGTTTCAATTTCAAGGTATTTTTTCAATGACCATAAAAATTTGTTAAATACTTATAAACCAAAGTATAAAAATCTAAAACAAATAGATTCAATTATTTTAATTGCAAGATTTTCTTTCAATGGCAATAAAAATACGTTAACATTTAATAAACTTAAGAAAAAACCTGAAAACTAAAAAAATAGTAATTCAACATCACAACTGCACCATTAATTTAACCTCCACTCCAAATAGCTAACAAATAAAGCTAAATTTGATTGATCAAAACAAATACTCTCTTTCGTCGCCTGCATCGGCATCATCAATCAGTCATTTAAATCACCCAACTCCGAGAGCACCGGCTCTCTTCTAAACCAGGCGCAAGAAGTCCGACCACGCGATAAATCTCCCCAAATCCCAACATCCCGGGAAAAAGGAAGAAAGCAGCCACCGTTTGATTTACCGCAATCAGCAGTCAATTTGTAACCCCCATCCATCAAACTCTCCCGATCTCATGAATAGGAATCGTCCCCAGGAGGCCACTGGAACGCATGCACACAGCCCCCTCCACCGGTGCAAGAAACATTCGGAGGCGCGCAGCCCACTTCCTGAAAAATTAAACGCGCAATCGGCGGCGACAAAGACGCCCACGATTCCTTGGCCCTCGTTAATACGTAAAGCGCCGCGGCGAGTCGCCGCTGCTGTATGCGCGCCGAGAGGTGAGGGGGCAGATAAGGAAGGCGTGGGGTGGGGGTGGACTCGCCGACGCCGCCACGTGTTGAGAGCCGGCGCGCAGCGTCGCCATGGCAACCCCCGCGACGCGGAAGCCGAAAGGGAGCAAGTCGCCGGCTGGCCGGAGGATGGACGCCTGCACGGACAAGATAGATCGGATTCGAGGCTTGACTTCCGCTTTCTTTTTTTTCTCGCCGAGCCGCCTCCCTTTTTTCTTTTTATTTTTGTATACTCGTCGGATGATGATCTGCATTACAGGCTCGCGGAATAGGGAGGTGAAAGGGGCGCGAGGTTCGCGGATTTCGAGGGAAGGGTGCTGGTTGCGGGGGCAGGGTAGATTTGATTGATGTTGCAGCGAGCGGTAAAGCGAATTGATGAAGTCACTGATGATGTTGGAGATCAAAATAATTTCAATTTAGGGTAATGCACTGATTGATTGGCGCTTGTTTAAGCACCTTTATAATCAAACTTTGGAAATTATTTATAAATTTTGTATCTATCTACAAAAATTTATCTAAATAAATGACACGATTGATTAATTTCAAGATTGGATTGATTTAAAGTACAAAATAGTGCATCTAATATTTATAAGCTATTAGGCTGAGTGAACAATATTTTTTCTGGGTAACATATTCAAAGTGAATCCGGTGCATTTGGATAATGTGCCCATGAGGAGTAAAAAATATACTTTCAGCTTCGAATCCCAGTGGAAAAAACTTTGAGTTAAAAAAAAAGAAGAGACTCGTCTTCAAATAGAATGCTAAAAAGCCCTGGAGAGATGAGCTACAAACTGATACAGAAGTCGTAATCACTCCTTGAAGTACATTTTCACTGTACAAAGCAGTTTTGCATTAAGTAAAAGTGCATCAAACTTGAAAAGAAAACTACCTACGAAAAATATTTACAAATTATTGATCAAAGGAGATAAGAAAAGTTTTATTTTGTATGTATTCATCACTTCTTATAGTGGATGTTTGTTTTTAATTTTTTTAAATTATTTTTAAGTGCTACTGACTATAATTGAAGGCACGGATGCTATAACCGTGTTAGCGCTAGGAAATGAAAATAAGTATTATCCACAAAACAAATTTTGAAAATTTTGAAAATTTTAGTTTTGAACGATACGTACTTGTAGAGAACTTTATTGCGCATCTTTTTTGCATTAAAATTGTAGTTTTTTTCGTTTTTTAGTTATTTAAGAAAAACGGTAGTTTTTACATAAAATCAAAATCGTCATATTTTTGACTTCAACTCGCCAGATTGTCGCCGGAAATTAATATTTTGAATTGAAATTGATGCACAATATTCTTCAACATATTCTACGACTGTTAGAATGTTAATAGATGTATTAGAGCCGCATATGGGATTTTTCAAAATATTTTTTTCGACAATTTGTATTGGTTCATTCAAACGAAAAAGTTGAGCGAGGAAGTTTTAAATTGCAAAAACTTCCAGTGAAGAAAATTTTCCTTAATGATCAGGAAAATTTTTCCTGAAAGTTTTAAGCATCCAAATATTATAGGGAAAAAGCAAGAGCGAGTTGAATTTTATAAAGGACGCGCCGTGCTCGACTCGGATCGCACATGCAGCTCGGTTGTATATCTATATATGTATCCAATACTCAAATTTGGAGCGCGGCGCGTCCTTTATAAAATGCTCTTATGTAATAATTTCCACATTACTTTCTTGAATTCACGCTCCTTGTTTTTATTCCGCCTTTTGAGGTTATTAAATGTGTGTAAGTTCATCAGACATTCAGTAGATGAAGCTCAGGCTAATATAGTACCCACGTAATAGCATTACATGATACATATCATGCAAGATGATCTACAGGCTACTAAGATTTCATGTTCGAGTACGAGGTCCTAATGAATGCCCCATTACATGTCAGCACCATAGCAGATACCCTGACAAGGTCCACATTATTTTGTTAAGTAACCTAGGTATTTCCTACGCGGTAGAGCTTTTTTAAATTTAATATTTGATCCTCCATTCCCAAATCAATAAAGTAGGACTCCAACAAGATCAAATTAAAATCCCCCAAACTGAACTCTAACTCAATTACCGAAAGTAATTCAAGCGAGGCGAACTAAACTAAGCGACGAATCCGCGATAGCCGAAATAATAATCACGGCACAAAGTGAAGCAAATGAACCGGCGCGATAGGAGCTCCGCGCGTCGTATCAGCGCGCCCGGCGCGTATGCCTCGTATCACCGGAGACAAAACAGCGGGGGGGACAAAAAGGGGCGACCGGAGTGGGGCTCGGCACGGAGATGGGACGTCGCCGGTGTCCGCGACAGCTCGCCCGTATATATTCCGATGGAGGGAGGCGGGGGTGAGGGAGTCGTTATCGGCCGTACGGAGCGGCGTCAACTGTCGGGCGCACGTAGGACAATGCGTCTTGTCCGCGGTGTAGCCGCGTCTACGTCTACCCCCGGCGCTAATTTATCGGCCGGACGCGATGAGTTTTACATGGGCGACCGATCGCCTGGATAGAGGACAAACTCATATGCGACCTGCTTCCCCGGCGCTTTGTATGCTAATGCCCGGTGTGTAGGATGTGACGCGGGTTCAAAGGAGTCATTATTCGAGATGATTTGATGGGCGGCGTTTTCGATTATAATAGGGGAAAGATTTTCAGGTTTATTGGAGGTTTTAGCGAATTTTGGTGATTTATTTGATAAATTACTGTAAAAAAGGGGGGGGGGTAATCAAAGAATAATTAAATGCGGATTAATTGTACTGATTTTGGTGAAACAAGAAGTTGTCTGGCCATAGTCTGCCGATTCTACTGATGATGATGCTGTTGATTCTGGATCTTTCAATTTATAAACCGATTATGAGAATATCGGTTAATAGTCGTTCATTATTAACAAATCATATCTTGTTTCAACAAATGTCAAATATTTTATTATTTTGTATTTTTAGTACTTAACATTAATATCAGATAAATCTTTATCAGATTATCATTAGTAACAAAAACTTTCTGTCGGAAACGAAATTTATCGACGCTCAGAAAATCTTAATTAACGTAAACAATGACCACTAGGCGGCGTAAAGTAATAATTATTTATAAAAGATTGAACGGTTTCTAACTAATTTCTAACCACTTTCGCTAGCTTGGTATAACCTGTCTATACGGGTGACGTTAATCCGCTGCCAAAGTGGTTAGAAACTACATTTAAATAATCAAAAAATAATTAAACCCTTTACGAAAATTATCACTTGTCATGAAAGATTCTGACGAGATTGGATACCTATGATACGCCACTGTGACTGTGATACATTAGTAAATGGAATTAATATTATGACAAGAACAGAAAGAGGGAACATTTTAAATACAGTCACATTCTGTTTTTATCAATCTATTCAAATTTGGATTCACTTGGATTTGGTCATTCAAACTATCAAATCATTGCATCAATACCA
>JAXIUT010034448.1:1899-14045 GCA_035586675.1 Eurytoma californica | reverse complement strand
GTTCTAATTGATCTTTAAATTCATAGTTTCATTTTATACGTACTTGAAAATCATTTACGCGATTTTAAAAGGATTTTACTTTGAGGACACTCAGTTGACTTCATTCTTTTTGAGTAGCTACCTTAACACCCACGCTCACTCCTTTACACGATTCGATAAAATAATAAATAGAAGGAAAAAAAGTCTACCGGCCCGCCGTAAAATCCAATCGACGCGGAAGTCCCCGCGAGCACGGCAGGAGGAGTTCGGGCATTAGCATAAAAGCGATGTCCTGCAACGGGGGGGCGCCTTTCTCGCGCCCGCGGAGCGCGAACACGCGAATCTTTTGTGAGCGGCTCTCGCTCGTGTCGGCCGAAGCGCTAGTTACACTTCGCGCGCGCGCCCCGCGATCGCTTGTACACATTGTTGTCGGGGTGCTTGTTAACGCGCCGGTCCCTTTCGCAATGATCGCTCGTTTATTTCCAGCGAGAGAAATGTGTAGCGGCGCCGCGAGGAAACGGGGGTACACTACTACCCGCCGAGAGAGGTGAAAGTTCCTTTTTCGAGTTCGAAAAACTGCAAGTGCAGAAAACAGAGGTGTCGGCTCGGAAAAGCGAGGGAAGCTTTTGTCGGATTGTTTTGGAAGTTTAAGGATTTTCAAATATATGAGGGGCGGTATTAAAAGATTTTTTTCAAAGTTTGATATAGATGCATTATAAAGTAGAGCTTGCAAAAATATTTGTTTGTGATCTTATGTTACATGTACACACGGATAGAAATTCTTATTAAAAATTACCGTTGTTTTCACGGTAACCATGGACTTCTTTTTATTCAAGAGGTTATTACAAATTTTGAGTAAATTTTAATGGAAACGAAAGCAATTTTAACCTTTTCTTATAAACAAATTAAATTTTATCATATTTTACCGTGGAATCGTGTATTTTTTCTTTTGTTTATATTAAAGTTTAATCAAAATTTGTAATAACCTCCTAAGTATCAAAAAAGTCCATGGTTACCGTCAAAACAACGGTAATTTTCAATACTAATTTTTCTCTGTGAACCGATGAACATTTACAAGGCAACTGTAGTTAAGAGAAATAAAATGACCTAAGTTTAGTTCGAAATGATTATCCCAGACGGGCAGAAATTGTGCTCCTTTACAATTTTTAAATTACAATCAGAACTTTTTAAATTTTTTACAGTACTCACGTTCTGCTAATAATAAAATCATGCAAATCTTAATATAATTACCTTAGATTGCTAAAAGATTTATTAAGCGTTTAAAATGCCCTTCAGTAATAATAATAAATATATTATTGTAACAATAGTTTTATATAAGTAAAAGTGTTATTTATATAACTACAAGCAGTGTCAAGAGCTATTATGTTTTTATTACTCTACGTTACTTGCTAGGATTCCAAGAAACTGTTAAGTGATCACTCAAGTGATGTCTCCACAAATGATCAGCTTAGAGATCGTATAAGCGAAATAAAGGTTGAAGTCTACTATCATTAATATAATAGCCAATGTAAGTAAAATGATAAGTACCTATACATTTAGCATTTATAAATTTTAAAAGTATTCTAAGAAAATCTATTTCCAAATAGATTAGTCCTTTCAATATTATAAAAAAGTATTCAGGATTTTTTAAGTATATTCTCATAAAAAGTAATATTATCATCTTTATTTGATAAAAAGCCAATTTTTAGTTCAGTCGAAAAATATTTTAAAAATAATAGTCTTTCCAGTTGAAAAATTGATGTCGGAAATGGAATCAACCTAAGATGTACTCTTATTAAGAGTAGAGCACTATTAATCAAGTTAAATACACGTATGCCTCTTATGTAACAGAAAATTCAACATTCCCGAAGAATAAAAAACGCGAACAAAATAGCATTATCTTTCGCAGAAATAAAAATACGCGAAAACTATGACTTGGCTGTCGATAAATTGCTTGTACTCCTGTCGCGGAATAATCAAAGTCCTTCGCGATTGTTGCTGTGTAACTGCTCGGCGGCGTTGTCCCGGTCGGAGGTACCAAAGCAACAGCCGCGCTCATAATTACTTGGCAGGATTTTAATCGTTATCGATTTAATATTTCATCCCCGCTTCCTTCCTTATCGATAAGAACTGGCGCGGAGATAAGGGGAGCGCGAAGAATTCCGCGGTATCGGACGCGCGAATCTCTATTGAGCGTTGAGTAAAGGCTTCTTCTATGAGGAAACAATCGTTCGACAGATGAGTTCGCATCTTCTCGGGGTACGGAATTATAAATTATGTGTGTGTAAAACCGAATCGATGTGACTTTTTTTTCGGGCGGAGATAAAGGATGTTGCGCGATAAGTAGTGGAGGTCTTATCGAGTTTACCATCGAGCTTGAGGCTTCTTGGAAAATTTTTTAACTTCGTTAATACGTTGAGTAGCTAGTAAAATTTTTACATATTTTACATAATTTATACATTAATTAAAGCATTTTGTGGGCATACTAAAAATCAACGCATTTTAATAAAGAAAGCATTGACACAATAGAAATAAGAGGAATAGTACAAACCATCGTGAAAGCCTTAGATTTTTAAAATGTGTAATAAATTAAAACTATAATTTTGCTTATTGAAAATATATTGAAAACAGAACAAAATTGATTGTATTAGACTATATTGAGCAAAAAATACCTACGTAATAAATTCGATAATTTAGAAATATGAAATTTTTTATTTGGTACAAAAAGCACTTTAAAGCAGTGATGAAGTAAAGCAGAACCATCTATGGACAAGCTCATGCATTTGAGCAATGCTTCCGTTACAGTAAGCAGGATTCAGTACGGTAGAAATCTTCGTTACCACCGCCAAGTGCGGCCACCATAAGCGTTACCTCCGGCAGTCAACCCCGGCAGCAACTAGATTACAGAAATCTTCCTTTACCTACATGACCTTCCTTATCAACGGTGGTTACCTTTTCCTTGAATCGAAGGTACCCTCCGCCGAAATGGATTCTTGGGGAACGTTTTTAAAAACGTTTCTAGACGTTCTGAACTGAACATTAAAGATGCAAAACTAGTGAAACATTTACAACTTCGTTACTATTTTTTCAAGGAAACATTTTTCAAGGATTTTAAGGAATATTAATTGAACGATAACGATTGATAGTCTGATCATCAATTATTATTAAAGATGTACGTTTTTAGATATAAAATTTGTTGTGACACTTAAAATAAAAATATGCACTATATTTTTTGAAATTTGGATTCAATGAAATCATAATCGAGCAGATAAAACTCAATAGTAAAAAGGACTCTAACGTCTGCTTTAAATTGAATTATGTAATTTTAGAAAGAATCTAACGGTGCAGGATTGCGGAGGAACAATTCCCTTGAAATTTCAAAGGACATCCGAAATATAGTACTTTCTTATGCAATTTTAAATCGAAAAATGTTCCTATGCAATCCTGCTCTCTAAATTTCATTCAGTGATAAGTCCGCAACTGATTCGAATAAGTGTATATACACTGCAAAATATGTGAATATTCTATTAATAAATAGTAAAATTAAATTCACTTACATTTGACAGCGAATGTTCACTTATTTTGCAGTGTATATTTACACTTATTCGAAACAGTTGCGGATTAATCGCTGAATTAAATTTAGAGAGTGCATCATTAGATCCTTTACCTAATTTAAGTCAATATAACAATGTACTACCTACGCAATTGTAAAAGTCATAAAAATGGTTCAACGTAATAAATCTTTTGAATAATTGATACAGACATTTATCATTTAGTCGAAGTTTTAAAGGCATTTAGCTGAAAATAGAAGTGTCATATTTTCTACGTCAGCGAAGACACTTTTCTTCGAAACGAGCAACAGTCGAAGCCGTAAGCACCGCTTCACTTTTAAAATCCATAATCATTCAATCATTAAGCCAGCGCGAATAACAAGAAAAACGAGACACCACCACCGCCACGTTCCCCTCATCCCCGAGCGCATTTAGCGCGCTAAGTATTATTCCAGCACGCGTACTCGCGAAATTACAGACCTTCCTTGCTCTTCCATATCTCACTCTCCTTTTCTCTCCCTGCCTCCGCCAATGAGCGGCCACTGAGGTCCAAAACAAAAAGAAAACGCAAAACAAAAACAAAGCAAATCGCGAGGCCCCCGCAAAAAAGAACGCAAACAAATCGAGAGAAAACGATGGAAAAAAGAAAGCAGGCGGCAATAATGGCACGCTGTTCGCCGCGAGTCAGAGTCGGTACAAAGGGAGAGAGAGAGAGAGGTGGTGGCTGCGGGCTCGTGCTCCGACGGCGCGACCTTTGACCGTGACGAGAGGAAGGAGAGAGAGAGTGAGAGAGAGAGCGAGAGCGAGAGAGAGAGAGAGAGAGAGAGAGAGAGGGAGAGAGGGCCCCCGCGAGGCCGGGCACGCGAGGCAGGCCCCGACTCCTTTGCCCCGAGGCACGCGCTGCCTTTCCCCACCCCCGGCGCCTCCTCTCCCACCCTCTTATTATTCGCTCGCGGGCCCGCGGGGCCTCCTCCTCCCCCTCCATCGCCGATGCACCGCGCGCGATTGGTCGCAGTCTATCTGTCCTTCTCTCTCTTCTCTCGGGGCTCAAGTGAGCGAGAGAGTGAGAAAAAAAGAGAGAGAATGAGTGAGAGAGACAGACACAATGAGTGAGTGAAAGAATGAGAGACAGAGAGAGAGAGAGAGAATGAGAGAGAGAATGAGTGAGTACAAGAGATATTGAGAGAGAGAGAGAGAGAGAGAGAGAGAGAGAGAGAGAGAGAGAGAATGAGTGATAGAGAGGGAATGAGTGATAGAGAGAGAATGAGTGACAGAGTGAGAGAGAGAGAATGAGTGAGAGAGTGAGAGAGAGAATGAGTGAGAGAGAGAGAGAATGAGAGAGTGAGAGAGAATGAGTGAGAGAGTGAGAGAGAGAATGAGCGAGAGAGTGAGAGAGAGAATGAGAGAATGAGAGAGTGAGAGATTATGAGAGAGAGAATGCAAGGTATGCGTGCGCGTACCACCTATTTTAAGTGGGCCTTGCGCGCGCCGTACCTGCTGTGGTATTGGCGAAACCCGCGGGAGGGGGAGGCAGAGAGATGAATCGGAAGAACGCGTGCGCAGGAAATATCTCTCTTTCTCGATGATGGGAATGCGCCGCGCACGCGTGCACGCAACGCGCATCCCCGCGGAATGTGCGCGCCGCGGGTCATGTCCACGCTTCTGCGGTAGGATGAGCGGACCCCCCCCCCCCTTTTTTTTTATTCGGCGAAGGGATCGGGCACGCTCTTACCTCGCGTTATTCCAAATATGCGTTTTTGCCCTTTCAATTTGCATCCTCTTTTTGCTCTCTCTTTCTGTTTCTCCCTCAAGTGACGGCGGCTCCTCCGCATCGCGAGGCGGTTATTTCTCCGGCGCATCGCACGAAATGATCGCTTCGAGCGAGACAAGCGATGATGAGATGGTTATGAAGCAATGTTCATTTTTTGTAAGGGATAGTTTAATGATAAGAAGAATTATTTTAGCTTCCATAATCTGTTCTAAGAGGATGATTGCGGATTATATGGAAAATTGTCGAAAGACGTAGGGGAAAATTAACTACCGTGTGTTTTTCGAGTTTTTTGATAGTCGACTTATTGTTATCTGAGTAGTAAAGTTGAATTTTACCTTATTATTGTGAGACTATTGAAAACCACTCATGTGGTTTCGATTTTAACATTTTTTTACATTTACAAAATGATTTCCTCATGTCGCTTTCATCAGACAGTATAATTTAAAAAAATAATTATTTCGTAATTGCATTACCTGAAAAGAAAATGAAGTGTGCAACTCAATTGACTGATTCATTCAAATGAATGATACGTAATTTATTTTTACAATAGTAAAAAAATTAATAGCAAAACTTAAATAGTAATTTGTCGAGTGACCGAAAGGAAACTTAAAATCGGTTACAAAAACCGATAAATTTACGCAGCAAGAGTAGACATATAGACAAAAAGATTACTCAGTCCAATGATCGTGAAGATAACAGTCAAGATCGATAATAAAAGGAGCTAGTAAATTTTGCTGGTGCTTTTTTGCTCCAATGGCGCTTTATTTTTTGCTACCAGGAAGGACAGTTGAAAAAAAGCTTGAAGCGACGATCCGCCCTTAACTGCCGAGTGGCTTGCGAACGCGTCGACCATAAATTTGATCCCGATGTTCAACGAGAGAAAGATACGCACTCGCATTAACTCTGAATTTGCTGCAGTATAAAGAAAGAAACATCTCAACTTAGATCCGAAAAAAATGCATAAAAAACTTGCTATTTGTAAATTAAACAGAATTGCTGTTACGTTAATTTTACGATACGATATATTTGTTTTCGATGTAATATTGAAGAAATCTGTTGCACAAAGAAAAGCTAGGAGAAAAGGGTTCTCTAAAATTGCTCAAATCCATATTAAATGAAACTTTTTTCCACACTGCAATTAATATTTAAGCTCTTAACAGGTATTACCTAAAATTTAATTCTAAACGCACATTTCCTTTTTATATTCACATCTATTATCCTTTAAATCAAGTGAAATTATTAAAAATCGCCTCTAATTTAAACAAATTTTAATAAATTGAAAAAATTCTATTTAAAAAAACAATGAAAATGATGTATCGTTGTTAGTCGATAAATTAATTTTGAACTTGCAGGAACGAAAACAAATACATATTTGTGGCGAAGATTTTGCGCGGAGAATTGTGCAGTCTTTTACGTCGGAGAGATAACAGCTAACTTTTCGGAGCTAGGGGCGGCGAAAAGGGCGTAGCCCTCTAATTATAATTATACGACGGAGGTATTAGGAGTGCTAAATACCGGGTAAGCACTGTCAAAAATGTACCGCCTCCCGAAGGATGCTAAACATTCTTCACCGACTTATATGTGCCAACAAAAAATTCTCTCGTTTATTTTGTTTAATTTTGTCTAACACTTGTGCTTGCCGATGAAGTGTTGAAAAGGAGCCATCGTTGAAGACGATATAGTGAACAAAATCAATCAGTTGTATTATTAACACTTGGTACAGTACTTAGGAATTAGAAATATCAATGCACTATTAAATTCAAAAATCTACTGTCATCTATTTTGCCCCTGAAAATCACCGTAACGATTTGTAGGATACTTGTTGTCGTGAAGTAACAAAAGAGATGCATGCGCAGAAGAAAATTGCAAATAAAGTCAATTAACGATTCATAAACAGTTGCTATAAATCGAGAGGGAGAGACGTTAAACGCGCCGGCGGAGCACAAAGCGCAAGCTCAATGGAATAATTATCGCAACGACACTTGACCCGAGCGCGAAATAAAGCGCGTCTTCTAAACGATCCGGCGCACGCTAACCTGATAGATGGCCCTGGTGCAACAGGTAAGGGCGATTCCGAGCCCCTGATAACCGTAATTACCGCGTGTGTCATTCGGCGAACAAAAGAGCCCCGGAGCTACAAGACTGGCATTTATCACATTTCGCCCTCGCCGACTTATTGTTGGAGAACTGCGACGCGCGTCCACTGCGGACTTTTTCGAGCCTTCGGGCTCTCCCTCCCTCTCCCCCCACTCCCCTGCCCACTCCCGACCTGCACTTTTCGCGCTTGTCCCTCGCGTGCTCTTCCACTTAAATCTTCCAATGGCCTTTTTTTCTCCTCCCCGGCCTCGTCCTTTATCTTCCGAATTGTTCTTTTTTTGGCTACTACGCAATAATCTTTCCTTTTTTTTTCATCGGGAAGGCTCGCTTTTGAAGTTGCTTGCGTGGTGCAATTAACATTTTTGTCGCTGTAAATCGTAAATCCTTTTCTAGGCAATTAATGCGGTCGTTCGTATAACAATGTGAAATGTGAAAAAAAACTGCAGACAACTCCTGAGTGACCAATGAGATTAATGATATTTATTCCCTACTCATCTGTAAAGGCTACCATTTGATTTCTACTTGGAATATTTTATTCCCGCAAATTTGTTGAATTTTTATTAAAAAAAAACTATAAGAAAATTAAATAAAATATAATTATTACGTAATCTCTCTTTCCGGATGAACAAAGTATACTACACTGAGAAAAATAGGTTAGGAAAAATTACTATTTTTTTCGTAAGAGGGCGACCTACTCGATCTAGTAACGATGTTTACTAAACTCGTAACAATTTTTACTAAACTAGTAGCAATTTTTACTAATCCTTTTTCTTAGTGTAGTAGGTGTAGTAGCTGTACAGTTGAGTCGGAAATAAAATATTATTCCCTTGTTCTATAATTTACTATTATTAATTAGGTCGTCCTAGCAAATTGATGGTAAAATAATGACCAAGACGAAAGATACTTTGCGTCCGAATATTGGGTATACTATTTTTTGGGCCTAACAGGGTGTAAACCTCGTCTTTTAGTGCTTATTTAACGAGCGCAAAGTCACAGGTTTTCACTTTAAGGCACGAAATTTTTAATTTGCGCCGGCTAAAAGAAGACTAGAAAAATCAAGCTTTGTGCAGACTGTATTTAAAAACCCGTATTTTTAGTCATCATTGAAAAATGAACAAAACTAGCTAGTTCCTCAATATCTTGAAATAAAAAAGTTCGCAACCTAAAGGTTCTTAATTTTTACCGCCACTTGAAAAAACAAATTCAAATAAGCAACAATATTTCGCCCTACTGCGTCTGACCACATAGAACCTCGTACTACTTTATATTATATACGCAACTTAAAAGATCAAAAAGCAAGCACCGATTTCTCGTGTCCGATAGCGAAATTTACAGTTTAAAAGGCATTACTACAGGAACAACAAAGCAGCCGGCACCGATCGATAAATCTGCCGAGCCTTAGAATAAAAGGGACACAGCAAACAATCCGCCCGCCTCATTTTTCAGGATCTCGCGCGCGCGTCGCCGCGGTATCGTCCGCGCTCATCTCCGTCCGTCTTCGATTCATCCTCCGTCTCCCTCCCTCCCTCCCTCCCTCCATCTCTCTCTCTCTCTCTCTCTTTCTCTCTATCTCTCTCTCTCTCTCTTTCTCCGGGGCCCTGGTCGCGCGGCGGCGGGCGTTTTCGACTAATGCACTAATAACACGGCCGGGGGGGCGCGCGCGCTTCGCGCAACCGGCGATTAATAAACGCCGCCACGCTGCCGGCGCTACTCGCCTATTGTGTCTCTCCCTCCCGCGCGCACGGCCCGCTCGTGGGTGGAACCGCGCGTAATTGTCAGTCTTGCCGCGCGCTCCCCGACCGCCTCGGATTTTGGTTATGGATGTACGTATAATTTCCAGGCCTGATAATGCGAGGTTCCAGCAGATAGGAGGAGTGATGCTTTTACTTAGCGCGACGATGGAATTGGGCCTTTTCTCGTGGGAAGCTGGGATCTAGGATCTTTTGCGCCCGATCGTTCGTGTCAGCCTCCGCAGTTATACTTAGTTCTGCCTCGGTTCTTTTAAAAGAGCCAAATTTTTACTTTAACTGGGAAGCTGATGTCGGGTATTTTAACGTTCTCTAATGATTAATCGACGAGGTATTTTCTGATTTTACAGTCATGTAAATGATGTACGAGTATTATCTTCAATTTTCAAGATTTAGAAAAATTTGTTAAGTTTTATATACCTATTATTTGAATTAATACATTTTTTTTTAAATTAATAATTAAAATAAGTAAACATTTTTCAAACAATTATTTTGATAATAGTTTAGAAACAGCATACTTATCTTTATATTTCTTACAATAAGCTTTAAATTTCAAAAAGATCGTAAATTTTATTTCATGATTATTTAATTACTAAATTACCAAGCATTAACACACTAAAGAGAAGATTAACTGTAAAATCTTTTACTTTTGCGAAAAATTTAATAATTAAGAATACCGCAAAAACTCCATAACTATCAAATTTCAGTTTCGTAAGTTCACTTCCTACACCGCGGTCTGCTCGACGTATTTCTCGAAACGGTTCACTTTCGCTGCTCAACAAAAGCTCGCGAGGTTCACGGCAACGACGGAACGTGCTCTGAGCACCGGCACAAATAAGATAATCTCCATTATAAACCGAGAGAGGCTGGGTAAGCAAACTGCCAGCGGAGCTATTTACTCGCCGTAGAGAGAGAGAGAGAGAGAGAGCGAGACAGCAAGGGACAAACTGGAGGGGAGTGGAGAGGGGGAGGGATAAAACAGGAACAAAGTAATAACGACCAAAGTAAAAGTACAAAAAAGGTGAGCTATATACTTCGCGGGGAAAACTCGCGGATGCTTCTTAATGCCTTCTTCATACACGAGAGGAGAGTGGATTTAATCTGTAAATATTGTGCCGCTTATGCTCTAATTCTTCTGGCACTCCTTTCCTTTCCTTTGTTACTTTTAGTGTAATAGTTAATTACATAAGAATATCTCATAATAGGTGATGGTAAAAATCAAAATTTGCTCTCATAATGCAGAAGAGTGAAACGTTAAAAAAATCAATCTGAGTGAAAGGTCGCACTATTAAAACAGAAAAGTGAGCCTGTCTAATTTCAAATGGTATATTATAGAATATAAAAAAATATTCGACACGAATTTTTTCTTTTCTAGAATTAATGATTATAAATAAGCAATCAATGGAAAAAAGAAAAAGTAAGTGCCGATAATTTTTTCAACATTCTATCTTACGGATCTAATAGAACTGTTAATGCAAAACTCCCAATTAGCTCCCAATTACCTCAAATCGAGAGGTTTTTCATTCTTCCACATTTTGAGAGGGCATGAAAAAGTTTCGATATTGTGGTAAGCCGTTTGAAAAAATATTCTTTCTCGTGAAAGTACCTTTTTTAATTCAAGGTTAAATTATCGCACTGTACTTGAGTAGAATCAACTTACCCAAGGCGCACTACAATCGCTGCTCCCAAGGCTTTGAAAAGCCGGTACGCAACGGAATGTCATTTTGGGTTTTACCCCTAAACTGTCAACAAGTTATTCGGAAGCAATTCCCAGTCACAACTTACCTAGAACAAAGCAAAACACATAGTTAGCGATCGAAATTATTTAAAAGTGAAGGTCATCTTTACAGCATTATAATTGAAACATCATATTTCATAATTCTATTTATACGACAATTACACGAATTATCGACTCGCAAATTATTTCCTCGTTCATCACAAGTTCAAACGATGTATTCATCATTCATCCGCCTCGTATCAGTTTTGTTATTCATTACAGTTCAATTTCAATAGCGCGAAGTCGGCCGCGCGTCGAACATTGCGCAGCCGGCAGTGATCAAACCGGCGCATAAATTTCCGAGGGTAAAAAAAAAGGGAATCGCGTATAGGAACCGGTCTAAGAGAGCGAGCGAGCGATGAAAAATTCAGCCGAGTAATTTCATGAATAACGTAGCCTGCCGTGCGTGCCCTCCCCCCTCGCAATCTACAATTCAACGGAAAAATCCCTCGACGGCGCTCTCGCGTACGCTCGGTCCTCCGATATCTAGCGCAAATTCAAATGCGCCTCGGCTCCACCTTAAATCTCGAAAATCTCATCGACGAATATCGCGCGGCCCTGTATAAACGCGGCTCTCCCTCCGTTACACGGTTGACTTGATTTTTCGGAGCGTTATCGGTGAGATGATTTTTTTTTTTTTTGGGCATCGACGTTTGTTTCGTGGGTGGTTTCAAAAGACAGTGCGATTTATAATTTAAATTTATACGACGAGTATGCAAATGATTATTTGCTCGGTGCACAGCATCCCTAAGATTATTGATTGATATTCGCGTTAATAAAGTTTTTAAAGGTGTTATTACGTTGACTCATCCAGTCCCTTCTCTTCTTGAAAGGACACTGCATTTGAAAATTTAGACGTCATTCCTAAGATTAGATCTTGTGCTGCTGCTATTTATTATCTTGTACGCACTTCTTTTCCCATTTGCGCTGGTGCAAAGTTTACTTTTACTCAAACGCTATCCTTCTTTGTTCAATGTTTTGCAAGTGTAAGTACGTACGAGGAGTAATACCTGCAGTAGTTATAACTGCACGTACTTATGTAGTACCTACATTCTTATTAAGCATCAGACGATAAAAAATTGCCTATCCAGTCTCTCACTTAACAAGGTAACTTGAATTTCCCCCGATTATTACACACAAAGTGTGTATATAGCAGAAAACAGAGATTCAACGAAACCTTGTGAAAACTTCGACTAACGCAGCAGTGTACTTATACGTTTGGG
>JAXIUT010034438.1:0-14046 GCA_035586675.1 Eurytoma californica | reverse complement strand
TAGGCTAAATTTGTCAGAAATTTAATATATTTTTATTATATATTATAAAAAAATTATTTTTTATTGTATTTTTTTTTGAGTCGGTTATTCTATAACAAAAGTTTAAGGTATAAACCCCCCTTAATACGACAAGAGTTGACAAGAATATAAGGATGTGGTCGTCCTTACTGTTTCGCCTCTACTACTCGACTGTTTCGAAGAGTTTCTGCTGCTTACTTGTTAATTTATTATATTTTTTTATATAATTGCATTATTTTTATCCAAAGTCCTCCTACGGATTACCGCTAATATGTTTATCGAAAATGCAGAGGTTTCTTTTATTAATCCCTAAAAAGGAATAAGTCTGGGCCATCTCAATTGATGCACACAATAGGGGCAGTTAAAATTATTTTTAATATTAAATATTTTGTTGTTGAAAATGCGTTATTTTCAACCTACAGTTTAATTTATTGAAATGCTCAGTAGAGCTGTCACAAATTCATTGATCGACAAAAGACAAAATCAATACATTATATACATGCCCACATTGTAGAAATCCAAAATTTTTCTATCCAAATACTAGTTTAATGCTATAAAAATCAAAATAACCTTGGTTAAAATTGTTCAATTTATTTTGCTAAAATAAATATTGCTAGCAGGTTTTTTTTTGGTTTAGTGTATATTTATTATAAAGAAAAATTAAGGTACAAAAGTAGTATTACAAGTTGCGAGTGACGCGGTTTACTCAAGCAACTGCGCTTTCGAGTTCTTTGCATTAGAGACTCTCGGCGACAACTGACGTACTGCAAGTACGCCCGCTCGATGCCTCTGGGTAGTAAAAAAAAGGGCCCGGAGTTTTGGCCGTTCTCGGACAGGTATGCAGACAAGCTGCGACGCACATGCGCTAATTGCACGCAGTCCACTCGGGACCTTTTCTTACTGTTATTATTCCCAGATGCGCGCTTTTTCCTAATCCGTCTCATAAAACCCGGAAGACGCGCGCTTTCTCGGAAAACTATCGTAAAGGATTTAAAATAATTAAACTTTATTACTAAGAGCAAAAACTATTTCTAAAATATATTTTAGGATTTATGCAGAAATCCAACAAAAATTTAAACCAGTAATTACATTGTAATCCTACAATAGGCAAATGGAATTGCCCAAATTCGAAATTAATTTTTTATTTTTAAATTATATGCAAAAAATTGGTCAAAATGAGACTCACTTTAGCCCATTGATAAATCGCTTTTTTAAATTATTTAATGCAATCTTTTAATAAAATTACCTAACATTGTTCGATTATTCAAATTTCAATAATAATTCAAATCAAAATCTTTTTAATTTTAGAACCATTGAACCGGATATTTAGTTATGAACCAATCAAATAGCTTCATCATATGCTTCCCAACATCATCCTGCCATCCTTTTAAGAGAAGATTGAAATCCATTTTTTAATAAATAAAAATGTTAACTTTCAATTTTGTTAAAATATAGAAGCATAACAAAATAAAGTAATGTGGGTTAAGTTTAACATTCTCCAATCTTTATTTCGCCAGGTGGGAATCATCATTAAATCCAATCTGAACTTTATAAAAGTTTACAAATATCCCTTACAGAAAAAAACTATAAAAAAATTTATAGTCCCAACTATGATTACAGTTTGGACGAAAAATTTATAGTATAACTGTATTAATCCCTACAAACATTGAAACATTTCCTATAAGTATAATTTTTCTGTTAGGGAAATCTTTTAATCGAAATGTTAATGGTCCAATTTTTCTTAGGAATAGTTTATAAAAAACTGAGTCACCAGTAACTAATCACCCAAGCCCAAAAATCACCGCAACAAAACAGATATCAGCCTAAATCTCGCGTCATTCATCACTCGATAATCCTTCCGCGAAATAACCCTAAGCTCTACCGTCTCACGCCGAAGTAGCCAAGCTCCGAGTATCCCGAACAAAAGCAAAAGACTTAGTGGGCTTCTTATCGATCCGCAGCGGAGAATTCGGTAGTCGCGGCGTGACGTGCGTGGGCGCGCGCGCGAGAGAGCGTCTCGCTCGAATCTTTTGTGAAATCGATATACCTGCAGCGGCGGCGGCGGGCGCAGATGCTATCGGCCGAGAGGCAACACGTGTAACGAATTACTGGCGCGAAGCGCAGCGAGAGGCTCGAATTTATTCCGCCGCGACGGCTCGAATTGAGGGCCCAATGAAAATGCAATGCGATTGGATGCGTCGCCGCGAAAATCGCGAGCTTTGACGGCGAAGCCGGCGCTCGCCGTTCTTCCCCGCGAGCTTTCGATCGAATCGCTGCGCAAGGCTTATCTGATGAATGCGAAGTGACCGGGGGTTTGATGTACCTGACTCGTTACTGTATTTATCAGGTTTCAGTGTTGAGAGGATAGCTTGTAAATATTTATTGTTCCGTAAATGTGATCTTGATCAATTTAACTAAAGTCATTCTTAGGTTGCGGTGCTCGTTTTGGTAAAGTATTATACCTGCCTTCCTGTACCTTAAAGACGTGTTCTTCCCACATAATTTATATTTAAGGTGAAGCATATCGGATCGGATTTAGATTAAAGATTTAATAAAAAATGATATTATCCATGATTTTAGTTATAAATAAATATAATGTAAATGATAAATGAACAAGAAACTTTGAATTATACTAATGTAGGAAGTAGTTGAAAAATCTAACGAATATAATAGTTAGTGCAACTTGATTGACATAGTCGACATTGTCAAATTCGGTGACGTAGAGATTACTGATTGCATTTGAAGAAGCTGATGATATCTGATTGTCCATGTCTGTTTTAGGATGTGATTTAGTCATTGCTTTGCGTGATTTTTTTGTCAAGTGAAAGGTAACGGGGGATGTTGTATGGTTGCTTTTTCTGCGCATAGTACATAAGTCATTGTCTAATGTGCATAGGCTACTGCTTGGTCCAAATACATTTAAGAAAATTTCGTCGTGGCTGTCATGTTCATATTGGGTAAAGTTATGAATAGTGTAATTTAAAGGTTAAGTAATGGAAGTATAAAATAATAAATAAAATATTTTAATTGAAAATATTCCAAAAGAATATTTGGAGGGAATTTCAGAAGAGCTTTTGAAAATTCTCAGTATTACTCATTGTCAGAAAAACTGAATTACGTGATCGGTCATAAGTTGCTGCTTATATGCAAAAGCTAACCCCATCCTTTTCACTGGTTCCTCCAATCAGACTGCTCATTTCTACCTCCACCCTCCTCATTGGTTCCTCCAATCAGATAGCGTATTTTTACCCCCACCCTCGTCGTTGGTTCCTCTAATCAAATAGCTCTATAAGCATATCTTTTTACACTTACTTGCTTCCTCTTATCTGCAAATGAAATGTTAAGTAAGGTGTGATAAAATTTGTGTATTACATTCATTATTTATTGTTAGATTTGAGTGCAAAATTTCGTGTCTATTGTCAGGTGTTAATTTTATATCATATAAGTAATTTATTTATTTTCAAATGGACTTCAGAATTAAAATGTTGCTGTCAACGTGGAAATCCTTAATTGTATCAACTCGTAATTAAACTATAAGCTCTCGCAAGAAACAAGCACCTGATTACAAAAAACTAAAGCTAATTTCTCGAAAAGTCCACTAAATTAAAAAAAAAACATCCAAATTCTGAAATTGTAAATTGTAAATTGTTCTTACCACCAATTCCTTCAACCAAGGGATCCTTGACCGCCCGCGTAATTTATCCCGTCATTCGTCGTCCCCGGGCCACCCCGCAGCTCCTATTTTAGCGCCGCCGCGACTAGTTCGCCCCGCACGCGGAGAAGGGCCGGGCGAAGCGTGTGGCGGGTCGCGTGACGTACGGGGATAGGTTTCGGGTGTGCGGGGTGGTCCCCGCGTCAGGCCCGGGGTCCCCTCGCCGAAAAGGAGGACCGCGCGCGGATGACGAGGAGGCCGGGAGCAGAGCGAGGCGAAAAAAAAGGACGAGGACGGACTCATGCGGAATCGCTAACGAGCCGAGAGTGGACACCCGAACGATGGATGGATCGCCCTGTCTCCCCCCCCCCTTCCTCGCGCACGGCCTGGGAAAGTTTCGTACAGAGGAGGTAGCGCGCGAGCGTGTGCCCCGGACGCGGAGCGAGGGGGTCTCTTTTTCGGCGGCGACGCTTTAAAGGACGTCCGCGACGAGGCGAGCTTGTCAATTACACGCCGCCGGCGGACGAGGTGCGCGCTTTAATGGCGCAACCGAGGCAAAGAGGGATCGAACGCGCCGCGGAGAAAAATAGCTCGATGCCGACGCGGAGATCGCATGCGAAGCAGAAGTACCGAGGGATTGCGATCGGAGCTCGAATTTTCTCTCGGTGTACAAAGCAAAGAGCGCATCAGATCTTCCGACGGTACCGAAGTTACTATTCTGTATTGAAACCATTAAAGAAATAAATTCATTAAACGAATGTTGTATATGTACGGTCTTGGTCTAAATGTTTAAGGTAGCTCCTCAAAAATAGCAAAAATGGCAGATTACTGTAAAATTAAACACTGTTATTCTTGAGATCTTGATAAACAAATTGGTATGGTTTAAGATGCAAGTTATCAGGCAAATAATTGCAATAATAACGATTGAAAATGTATGTTTTAACATGAGTTTATATGAGAGCCATTAGCAGATGTTGAAAAATATTAAAATTGATATACTTAAAAGTGGCAAATCGATTGCAAAAAGGAGATATAGAGAGAAAAAATTCCTATTTTCACGATTCTTTAAAAAAATATGATGGTAATCAGGCAAAATAAAAAGATATTTTATGCTAAAAGCATAACATTTTATGATTTGACTCATTTTCTAACCTAAAATGCACAATCCGCGAAACGTAAAAATAAAAATAAACATTATAGTTCATGGATACTTGTTCTAATTGATCTTTAAATTCATAGTTTCATTTTATATGTACTTGAAAATCATTTACGCAATTTTAAAAGGATTTTACTTTGAGAACACTCAGTTGACTTCATTGTCTTTGAGGAGCTACCTTAAATTTAGTGTTTAGTGCTTTATTAGCGAGTTTATGTTTATTACTAGTAAATCACATTTACCCCTGATAAACAGTGACAATTTGTTCATTGCATTTATAGCTTTACAGCTTTTTCCTGCAAGAAAAAGTTCTGAATAAATTTCTACATAATTTATTCAATTCTTTAAATTTTTATGCTAATCTTCTCACTACAATATCTCATAACCCCTATATATATACTAGTGTGGGGAAATTTAAAAAAAAAGTAAAAATAACTCCGTACGTACATTTCAATTTACACCGAACCCACAAGGATTAACATTCAACTCAAAGTAATAGAAAATATTACTCCATCATGAGGTGTGATTTCTAGGTATTTTGAGGTTAGAATTGTTAAATTCCAGCACCTTGTTGGCGATTGTTTCTAAACAAATTTCTTGTAAGTGTATTTAGTTGGAAAGTATGCGGATCTATGTTCGCTTTTCACTTTAAAAATGAATAATTATTCTTTGAGACAGGCTAGAGAATTAGTTGAACTTAACTGTAAAACCTTACACAAGATTAATAATGCGAATTTTCGTTTAAGTACATCTTGGAATTGAAGATTGATTCATCTAATTATTCTATTTTTAGTTTTAAAAAAGAAATTCATTCAATATACTTTCAATATTACTGATTATTTTATTGTTTTCGCCTACATTTGTATTATTTTTGTAACAACCCTTAGGAAAGTAAACTACTTGAAAAACTATTTACGAAACTATTGACTAAAGTACTGATGAATCACTGATAAACTTAATTCCAATAATAAATTGACAACTAATAGTTAACTACTGACTAATAACTACAGGGAAACTACAGGTAAACTACTTAGGAATACTTGTAAATATAGTCAGTAGTTGGATAGTAGTTGCCAATTTACTACTGAAATCAAGTAGTTCATTAGTAGTTTTTAGCAGTTTTCAGTAATATTGCAGTAATTCTAGTCCAGTAGTTTATTTTCATAAAGGAAAGGGGTAACTCCCGTTAATTTGAATAAAATAAAATAAAATAAAATAAAATCATGGATCGTAAAATCCGTATATCTTTTTACGTAATATGCACCTCGAAATTTACTACACCTAGTCAGTACTTTACTGCACCATAGTGCAGTAGGGGGTGAACTACCGAGTCCGAGGCGATCGTCGCGCTTGAGCTTTTTCACCGGTGGGAAGAGCAATCGCCGCAATAAATCGGTGGTAGTGCATTCCCGCGGCAGCATAGTCCGTTCGATTTTCAATCGGATATCGGCGCGCGACGATCGCAGAATGCGCTGCCTTTTAACCCGCACTATCGCTTCAGACAGAGTGAGACTAATGGTCGCCCTGATGCCGAAAAGCACCGCTGGCCTATACTGGACCGGTCAACGTCTGCGCGAACTGAGAAAAAATCAAGTGCATCGTTTATCAATGCACGGAAAAAAGTAATATGTGTGGTCAGTTAATTTCAGTTAAATGCTGTTTTAATGAAGCTTTTTGCATAATACTGACTTCATTATGCAATCAATTTTCAGGCAACTTAACAAATAAAAAAATTTAGAAATAAAATTGATCAATTTCTTTTGAATTTCATTCGATTAAAAAGTTATCACTTGACTTTGTTTATCTTTATTTTGTGCATTATCTGGATAAAAATTCACGGTATTTAATTCTTTGTTAATTCATAGCCTTTCATGAATGGTCCTTGCCGAACTCATGGAACGCAATTCCGAAAATACAAAGGACATGTTCGGCACGCAGGATTATGGTGGACTAGGAATGATTAATAACTTTAAAAACTCACAAAAGCAATTTTTTGTTTGTATATCAAACAACAAAGACGTTTTCATTAATTACTGTATAATACCACCTTTCTTATATAGAAAAAATGATAATCAAAAGATGTGAAGCATTTAAAACTTGAATCTTACTACATATGGAAGGTAAAATTTAATGTTTGCATTATACAATATTACATCAGAAATATAAACTTTTATTCCCTGCAAATTTTTAAATAATCCTTTAATTTAAACACAGTTACACATTGAGAATCAATTTCCTTATTGATTTTTGAGCAATAACATGTGATTGTTATTTCGAAAAAATATTGACAATGGAATCCCAAATATTTTCTAATACATCTGACATGGAAGACTTTCGCAATTCTTTATTCAAAGCTGTCAGTAAAGGATATTTCTTGCCACATATTCCTTTGGCATCATCGGATTCCAAACTCCACACCATAGCACCTCCGAGTCCTAATTTTTTCAAGTACTTAACTTTTTCTTTAATTGACCTGAAAAATGCGGATAACAGATGTTTGAATTGTTATTATTATTCAACTGTTTTATTGTTGCACGTTTTCTTTACGAAATTAATAAAGCAAAACGGAACTAAATAGCGTGATTCATTTACAAGATATTACTTCTAGCTCTGATAGAATATTTATCATCTTTTCTTTTTGGTTCACTAACTGATATGTAGACATTTAACCATATGTTAGTCAATAATTAACCCAGAATCTGGTCAGAATCTGATCAACGAATTGACTACATGCTACTCATGCATGACTCAGCTTGGAAAGTCAGCAGGTTATTGTGCCTATTACGGAGAGAATCACTCTTCTTATGGTAACGTCGCACCAACAACTTTATCGAGATGGTTATTTCAACGTTCGGACGAGTGATATCGATTTGAAAAAGGTGACGGTCCCATTGAGAATAAAGTATAGTTGAACCGTTCAGATATTCAGGTTAATAACATCGGTACGATTATTAGTGCATGATAACAACTTTTTTTTATCAGAAGTTGAACAATTTCTGACCAGAAAATATCGTCAGTACGTGGGATTTCCGAGGAGAAGCAATCATAAATAATTGTAATAAAAATGAACTCACTTGATATTATCATAACTGATCCACTGGTTGTCCTTGTAGGCATAGGAAACTTGTTGCTCCTCATTAAAGAGGATGGTCCATTCTTCTGACGATTGCTTTTCACAGATCTCTAAGTAAGACAAAACACCAGCTTCAGCGGTGTAAGGACCAGCTACGCCGGGGCCTGATGCCGGAGCTCCTATATCCGTATCATTGACATTTGCTAGAGTAAAGGCATGTCCGTAAAGTGGGATACCTAAATTGAGCTTCTCAGCCGGGGCTCCTTGCGCAAGCCAGTAGTAAACTGATGCGTTCTAAAAAGATTTTAGGTACAAGCACACCGTTTATTAATAAAGCTTATTCTTTTTGAAGGATCATACAGGCATTCGTATGGTTGTTTAAGGCACTAAATATTACTAGAAATCTTGTATTCTCTTTCCCCCTTCAAGTCCTGCATTAGAGCAGGAATTCCTGTATTAGATCCCTCTGCAAATCCTGTATTAGATACATTTTTGGGGTGAGAAGAGACCAACACATTTCCCCTTTCAGCAGGCGTCTAGACTGGCTTCGCACTGATTCACGCACACTCTACTTTGACGCCTTACTTCTTTATAGAATTCTGCGGTTGCGTGAACCAGAATATTTAGTTTCATTTTTCCGTGAGCATAAGCCACGACCTTCGAGTAGAGGCATCCCCCCCAGAACTAAGTATTCCAGGTGCAAGCACTGAGACAGGAAACAGGGCCTTTCAGGTCCATGGTGCTAGGTTTTGGAATTCGCTCCCTTCAACCATGCATTATGCCCTATCTCTGTCATCTTTTAAAAGGGCAGTGCGTCAACACCTTCTCGATCTTGACATTTAGACCTCCTTGGGAATAAATGACGACAGCATTTTTTTAGAATTTTAGTAAACTTAGAAATTAAGGACTCAGCCTTTTCTTGCTTATCTGTGATTAGGATTATTTATTTGTAATATATTATTTTAGTATAAGATAAGAAAAGACTGTACTTCCAAGTAATAAGACTGAGCCTCTTGGCCATAACTGTGATTTTAATTGTACCTTGACCAAAGAAAATGTTAACCAAATGAAGATTATTATTGTATATTTATATATTTACTGTATATTTATTGTATATTTTTTTGTTATTTTGTATTTTTGTCCTAGTGACAGATTAAAGGTATATCTATCTATCTATCTATCCCCCAAGATCTAAATATCTCTAAAGAATACCCTAAAAGAACAAATTTGACTTGGAAATGCCTTAAACCTGATGCAGTGGGATCTAACAAACACCAGATTCTTATTCAGTAATTCCAAAAATCTCATAGTGGAGTCTCTGTGGCATGCAATTTTTGTATACGTGCCTGTGTAATTATTAGTATCAAAGTAGTCAGAAAATTTAGAAACTTACGACATTAAGGAGCAAATTATCACCCTTCTCCCAGGAGCCAGCGTAAAGAGGTGCATTACTGCCGGTGACATTTTCGGAACCAACATGAAAATCGTATTCCATAAGATTGATGAAATCGAGGTACTTAGACAGCTGAGGTATGTCGTAAGCTTGGCTGGCAATTCCAATACCAGCAGCAACCGCCGCACTGAGGAGCAAACCTTCCTTATCAAACGCTTCCCTCAGCTCCTTCGCCAAAAGAACAAAGTTCTCCTTGTCAGCTGCGGCACCACCTCGTTGAGTGGGATACTCCCAATCCAAGTCAAGCCCATTAAATTTGTACTTCTTGACAAAGTCGACTGCGTTCTGGACGAAGGCCTTGCGAAGCTCAGAATCGCTAACCATCCGGGAGTAATTTACGGAGCCTTCGTTCCAGCCGCCAATACCGACCAAGGTCTTGAGGGAAAGATTCTTGTCGCGCAGCTGGTTAAAGAGGCTGAAGCCATTCTTTCCACCGCCGTCTGGTAGATCAGCAAATGGGTCGAGTATTTTGATAGTGCCGTTAGGACCAAGGCCCACGAATGCATAGATCAGATGAGTGCAGAGATTTGGGTCTATGTTCGTAGTGTTGAAATTTCCTTTGTCGGTTCGGTAGACCGACCAACTACCCCAGTAACAAACCGACCGTTCTATAAATTTCAAGAATAAAAATTAAATAATTTGAAGAAACTAATTGTTAAATCATCCGATAGTGTAAATGGTTACTTACTATCTTTGGCAGCTACTGCGCAAGCTAGCAGAGCTGAAAGGATCCAAAGTGTCGTGCGCATTTTTGGTGGCTGCTGCGATACACTGGTAAAAATTCGCATTCTATATCATGAATATATACGTAAGTAATTCGAGATAAGGAGCTTAATTTATTGCTGTTTTAAAACTGAGTAAACGATTATTTAGCAAATTTTTTATTACATTAATTCTTCTCAAATAATCTGAAAAAGTTTTAATGATAAGAGATTATGTATTGACAAAAGAGTATTCATTTACATTGATTCTTATTATTATTGAGCTTTTTATTATAATTTATTGGATCTCATAATTGGTACAATACTATAGGCTTTAAATAAATATTAGGTATATATTCATTTTTTATTGGCTCAGGAGAACAATTTAATATTTTTATATTACTGTGCTGTTGTTTGATAGAAGTACGATAAATGTGAAAAATTAAAATATTATCTACTGTATTATATTATTTTACGCTAACCGCGTCCAAACGAACTAAGCATACTGATAACTAAAATTGAAAAAAGTAAAAAATATTTACACAATATCATTTGTGTTTGTCGTGACATTGCGATGTTTGAAGTAACTCAATAAAGATTATACGTAGCACTTGTTTATTGCATAATTTAAAATGAAAATAAGTTACTGAAAATAGTTATTTCGATACTAGTGCGTAAAAGACTAAAAGTTGCTCGCTTCGCTCGGCCGCTAACCTCACACTCGCCCGAGAATCATTTTTAGCACGAGTGTCGAACCCCCTATTTCTATGAGAAAGTAAAAATGGGCGATTTCTACGAGGGTAAGGAGATTTTTTTATAGTAATTATATGACATACTGAAATTATAAATTTTCAGTTTCTTAAATGATATTGTCTACAATAAACAAGTACACATACTAATGTAGAAAATCTTCTTCATGCCAAATCATAGGTAGTAAAGGAACATATTTTTATCATTTATATTATTTATTAAATTCAGAATATAATTACACATTTTCGTATTGAATAAATTATATTGGTATTGTTTATTTTTAATTTAAAATTGATATTTTAGCTTGTATAAATCGGACGATCAATAAATAAAGTTACAATAAGATTGCTCATCATTTTTAAGTTCTTTATTAAAAAAATTCGGCAATAACCTTGTGACGTCTTTTCTGAGCTTTCTTTAATTAAACGAGTTTATTTTGTTTTATTAATCTTGGTGTCATTTAATATTTGAGTAAGAACCCGTTTTGTACCGCATTTAATGTAGATAAGCTATTTGATGTGAATTAATAGATTATTTGGCTCTTTAATGTTCTGAGAAATTTATATGCTTGGCTTCGACAGTTCGCACGGATGGGTCCGTGTCTCGGCCCAGCATAGTTGCACTAACGAGTGTATTTGTCAACAATAACAGAAACAAAGTCCACGCTTGACGCGGTTCTTTGGATTCTGTGAGTGCAGATGTTTTAAAACTTACTCATGCTTTATCACGAATTTAATTCTTTATGGATATCCTCGATTTTGTCGGTGCATCAGTAAGGAATTAAATTAAAAATTTATCGCACAATGTCCTCGGTACAACCGTTTCATAGCCGTTAGATTTTATAAATTGAATGAGACAATTATTTAACGGTAAATACAAATTTATTTATTACAAAGTCCAAGATGTCTTGACGACATCTTGTCAAATTGAGAGTAGCCGCACGCTGGACGCACGCGCTGTTATACCTTCGCTGGACACTCGACTTTCGTTCCCACCTGATCGCGTCTCTGACGTCATAAGCGAACGTGTAGATGTTTGTGTTGACGCGCTATCACGAGTGATTTTCTTGGCTATAGATTCGAGCGCAATTCTTATTATAATAACTATTTCAATTTAATTTCAAATAAATCGGTTTTTTGGACGTTACAACATAAAAACGAAAAATATTTGATCTTGTTCAAAAATATGAATCGTTGCTGGTAGACAGAGTATCAGTCAAATTCTTTAAGAAGTATTTTTTTATTCAACTAATTCAAATTAACGCAATTCTTCATTCAATGTTGTCAATAAAGGATTTTTCATGCCACAGATTCCCTTGGCATCTTCAGACTCCAGACTTCACACCATCGCACCTCCAATTCTTTTAAGTAATCGGTTTTCTCTTTAATTGATCTGTAAAATACGTATAACAATTAAAATGATTTTAATATTATGCAGCAATTTTCTATTGCACCATTGTAATTGCAATTTAAGTAAGTATCTCGAAATTGCTTCACTAGCTCATACGACTTATTATATCCTTCTAGTTAAGATTATTAACTAGAAGAGTATTAGCTTTAGGTCACGATTTTTTTCGAAGATTTGGACAACATTTCTACACGGAAAACACTTTCGGTGATTTATTTTCCGTTGACGAATATGTTCTTGCCGAAATGTTGAAAAATTATGTACCAGTTGTTCGGCAGTTGAATCTCCGATTTTCGGCGATCTAATTACCGAAAATGGAGATTTATTTGACGACAACAACCGAAAGGTGCCACTCCGTTTGAGTAATAAAATCACTTCAGTTTGAAGGACCATATAGGAGATCATATCATAATTCTTAGTGACAAAAAAATCCAGTAAAAACAAATTAGAAACTTACGATATTCGGAAGTAAATTATCACCCTGCTCCCAGGAGCCAGCGTAAAGAGGTGCATTACTGCCGGTGAAATTTTCGGAACCAACATGAAAATCGTATTCCATAAGATTAATGAAATCCAGATATTTGGATAGCTGAGGTATGTCATAAGCTTGGCTATTGATTTCTGAAGAAGCAGCAATAGTCGCACTGAGAAGAAAACCCTCCTCATCAAACGCTTCCCTTAACTCCTTTACCAAAAGAACAAAGTTCTCTTTGTCAGTTGTGGCTCCGCCTCGTTGAGTTGGATACTCCCAATCCAAGTCAAGACCATTGAAGTTGTACTTCGTTCCAACCGCCGATGGCGATCAAGGTCTTGAGGACGGATTTTCGTCGCGCAGCTGGTTGAAGAGGTTATAGCCATCCTTTCCACCATCGTCTGGTAGATCGGCGAACTCGTCGAGTATTCTAACAGTTCCATAGAGCCAAGGCCCACGAATGCGTAGATCAGGTGGGTGCAGAGATTAGAGTCAATGTTCGTGGTGTTGAAATTACCATTGCCGGAACGGTAGACCGACCAACTACCCCAGTAACATACCACCCGTTCTTTAAATTTCAAGAATAAAAATCGAAAAATTTTAATAAAATATTTCTTAAAAGCTTGTCTATTTTAAATTGATAATAACTTACTTTCGTCGGCTGCTATAGTGCAAGCCAATAATGCCGAGAATATCCAAAGTGTCGCATGCATTTTTACGATGTACTGGTAATGTTTACCGTCGGTCATCTTGTATACTCGCAGCTATTGCGAGATAAGGGGCTTCTTTTTTTACTGTCTCAGCCTGAGAAAACGATTTATTAATTAAATATTTAAAAAAATACTCCTTATAGCGTTCAGTAAGACATGTTAAGAGGCAACTTTTGTCAAAAACAATTTATTTCTTAAAAACACTTGTTCTAGTTTTTATTTATAAGTTTTTCAACATTAGTTACAGACATTGTGACAACCTTCGTAAGCCGTAGACAAGTGAAAATTTCAAGGATATTTGTCATTGCTAAGTGCTCTTCTTTGATAGTAAAAGTGATGCACGTGAACATTCAAGGTGAAGTTAATCTGCACCTCTTGATGCTAAAAAGAAAGGTAAAACTAATATTTTGAATGAATTCTAACTTATTGTTTATTTTTCTATATAATTAATCTAGTTAATACTGTTCTTTTGGTAATACTAAAATTCAATGTAAAATTTAAGTGACTCATAGTCAGTGGCTAAAATTGATATTTTTGAAAATTAGATAATTTAATTTACCTTAAAAATGTATAAAACCGCTGCCAATAGATTGGCAATTAGCTTCCTCGAAATTAATTTTGCTACTTCTTTTACTAATTTATAAAATTTTTCGA